>JAUOBV010471329.1:0-10179 GCA_032360425.1 Rubia occidens | reverse complement strand
GTCTACAAGTGAAAAACTCTTTTCAAAATGCGAAACAAGATCTGTTTTAAATGTTACAAAAATACAACCACGGCCAGGATGCTAATTTGTTGTCACAACATCTACAAGATTTTGTCCATGGATTTAGCTTCCGTATCTGGGCCCGGGATGTTCCCTTCCTTGGCCATAGGAGGGCAGCAGAGGCAACGGAGGCAAAAGAGGCTAGTACTTCTCATCCCGAGAGACAAAATAGCCTGAATCACGAGATAATTACGGGATTATGAAAACATAACCTAAAATGTCAGTCTCTGGATTTCAAACAGTATCTATTCAGTGCCATAAGAGTGCATAGTGGATCAACACACACAACAAACAAAACTTCAAAAGAAATTCCATTTAAAGATACCGGGGTAAATATGAGAGCCCAGTTAGTAACCATTCACAAAAAGGGCATATTAATGACTTTCTTCTCATAAATATATTGTTCAAAACATTGAAGGGAGTGCTCATCATTGTAGAAATCCCAAAACTAAAATGAATTTAAGCCTTCCGGATTCAGGTACTGACTATACAACATCCATCACAATTAGCAATTTGCAAAAGGGGATATACAAACTTACATTAACTCCAAGTATTTCAGCTCCTTCAGTAAGAAACAGTCATATGACTAGTGAGATTAAAAGGTACAGTGAGCAAGGACCCAGGAGGCACATTGAGCTGCTCACCACCTTTCTTCCCGAGCTTGGATATCGCCTTGATAACACCCTCAAAAGCAGTGGTATTTACAGTAACACCATCCCCAACAGCCCCAAAATCCATCAAGTTGAAGGCCGTCGGCATGAGCAAAGGAAAGGAGGTCGAAACAAAAGGTGGGCGGATGGTCCCAAACCCAGGGGCGGCGGCCCTCTGCTGTAAAAAAAAGATGGTGAAGAAAAAGAAGATCCAGAGAGTAGCGGAGAGAGTTTTGTGGGTGGAGAAGAAAGACAGGATCCAGCGGCAGTGGTGGGTCCACCACAACGGCGGCGTGGTGGTGGTGGCCATCTCGACAATAATTTGAGATGGGAATGGAAATGATGTGGAACCAAAACACTAAAGAAAATGTGGTTTTGATCTGAAAGGTTGAGAAGTTACAGTCAATAGAATGAAAGGGAAGGGAAGAAGTGAGAGAGGTGGGAAGATGTTTTCTTCAGTGATATACACATATCAATGAGATATTTATGGTTTATTTATATCTTAAGAAGTAATATATTTTAATAAGTTATGATTGATTATATATAGTAAAGAATTAAAATTAGTAACATATTATAATAATAGTATGTTATTTTTAGATAACTTGGGTTCAGATTAGTCAAAATGACTTCAGTGTACCCGGATAACGGCACCATCCAGAAAGCAAATAATTTTATTATATGGTGTTTGGGTAAATACAATATCTTAATTCTTTTAAAAAATTATAAATTTTAAGGTAAAAAGTTAAAGGATCTATCCATAAGGTTATAGATACGCCAGTTTTCCCGAGACTTCTCCTTTAAGTTTTTGCATTTATTACTAAATAAAAAGTGAAATTAGAGTGGGTATGGACCAAAATAAAAAACAACATTAAATGAAGGCAGGTAATTCTATAATTTTAATTAAAAATCATATAATTTTGAGTTTCTGAAAGTGTTGAAACAATTTTAAGTGAGTGAAATTTACTGTTATTATAGGTCAATAATGAATTAATAAAATAGTCCTCAAATTTAATCTAGTAAAAAAAGTGTGTTTCTTTATATGTGAGAAGAATATGGTCACAAGTTTTCTGAGTGCCAAAATACCCCGAAGTTAGCCCAAACTCGCAGTTAACGTCGGTTAATGCTACATAATGTTAAAATGACCTATAAGCCCTTGAATTTAATCTGTCATAAATATTCGGGAAAAATTATCATCATTTCTCTTCTGAATATCTTCATCGGAGTACTCATCAATCATTATTTCATACAATTGAGCTCATATTGTCCATCTTTTTTTCTAAAATTAGAGAGAGAGAGAGAGAGAGAGAGAGAGTGTGTGTGTGTGTGTGAGCTCAGCAAACGATAGGTTATGAATTATTTGAAGTAGGAGAAGAGTAGGCCCAGACTCGACCTGCAGAACGCGAATCATCACATTAACTGCGAGCGATCAGAATCTCCGCCATCTACATCATCTCCCTTCGATGAAACGTCGTTACATTGCTGGTTGTTGTCTCTGGAGGAGCTATCCGGTAGGAAAAAATCAAAGTGGAAGGAATCAGCGACGAATTCAACCTATTTTGCCCATCGCTAGGGTTTTCTGGATCAGAGGGTTTCTCGATTGTAGGAAATAAGCAAAGTATAGTGTCTAAAATGATGATGGTGGCAAAAATCAATTGGTATGAATCCCAAAATGATGAGGATTTGGGGTGGAATTGGTGTGAGAAGGCAAAGAAAATAAAGACTCTAAGCGTGTGGTATTTGTTGGGGACCATTTGAAATATTTGACGAAGATACTGAGGAAAGAGACCGGCGATGACAAGAGGGGGAAGGGAAGGGATCGTTTGGGAAGAGGGTGGCAGTGTTGAATATTAAAGATGATGATAGTGCGATGAGGCACTATAAGAGCGCTGCTAAGTTTGATGGCATTGGTGGATGACTTGAGGTTGTGGCAATGTGTGTGGGTGCTGAAATTAATTGGTTAGCTTTGAAAAAAAAAGTTCTTTTTCTTTTTTACCAAAAAATGGTTTAGTTATAAACTTTTACTTCGGTCAGAGTAATACTAGAACTTTCAAAAAACTTATACAATGGTTAAAAATTATATGAGAACTTTTTGAAAACTAGTGGTGATATTTTTCTCCCGACAGTCAAACTACCAAGACTATTTATGTCATTTACATTGTTTGTCTACCAAAAAAATTTAAGTCAACGCCGGTCAGCGGTCGGAAGGGTTGAGTTATTCAAGTCAATACGGGTTAAGGGTTATATGAGTTCTTTAAAAATATCGAGGTCATATTGGTATGTGGGCAAGAACTCAGGGTCATATATGTATTTAATCCAGTTTTATTTTAAAATCCATTTTTCCTACACCATTTAACGATTACACCATTTCATGGAAAATTTCACTTCTTCAAGTTTTGGAAAAATTGAGGCGATAGTTTTCCAGGGTTTGGTTTTGGACTTGGGAAGAATCAATTGTGGAATATTTTGTAGTCGGAACATAGGAAAATAATTTCATCTAAAATGGTTTCGATATCGGAAGCAGGTTCAACCACATTCTTTCGTACATCAACTTTATTTATTATAACCATTTTCGCCCTACACACGCAACAGCTCAAAAGACGCAATCCACCCCCCTTCTCCAAAACCCTTTTATGCTTGCATGTTATCAATAATTAAAAAATCCTTCATATTACCTCAACCACTCATAAAGATTCCTTATGGGGATTCATCAGTAAGACAAGATGATGACATGCATCAGTAGTCCCATTGTTTTCTTCTCCACCAATCCACTACTGTATTTCTCAACCTGTGTCAATTCCTCGCACGACCACCTCTGCCTCAAATCTGCTGCATGTCTTAATCCCATCACTGTCGTCGTCGTGGAATCCACCGGCATATCCTTCTCTAACATCTCTTTTTGTGATCCTGTCATTATCCGAAGTGGAAGGAAGGTCACGAGCCAGATGTTCGAGGAATGGAAAGGGAGGCTGAATATGGTCGAAAGAGGTGGGTTCAAGATTGACTTTTTTTATATCTGTAGGGAGCCATGGAAATGCTTGAACTTGATAAGACAAAGGTAATTGGAGTAATTGTTTTGTTGATGCATGTTTGTGTTTTTGTTATGTTTAGTTATAGATTGTTGATTAGTAATAATGTGCCTGCTAATTATTTGATTGATATCATATATATCATATATATGCAAAGTTATTTAACGCAAAAAAGGAAATTCACCACAAGAAATGCATATGGTATACTAAATTGAGATGATGAAAGGATCTTGTATTTTATGATCCGACACCCAGATATATTCTTTTTTGGAGGCGTTTTAGTTAACAGAAATTAAATGTTTGTTTGAAGTATTCATGAGTAGACATTTGGTTGATTAGAATCACCATTTTTTTAAAATTGTGGTCGAGATTGAAAAGAGAACACTTGAGAATCTGAAAGAAGTCATCAACTTGACGTGGTGCTTAGGGAAACACCTCCCAAAGATAATTTTTTCAGTCAGTATGTTGTGAGTTACTCCCTCCGTCCCAACTATTTTTGTGGAGAGAGAATTAACACGCTGTTCAAGAAACATGTTTGACCATTAATATCTTTACCTATGTATAATAATGTGAAATAAAAATTTAATATTTAGAAACTATTTGCTACAATGAATTGAACGATATCATATACGATAGTAGTGTTGTTCATATATTCATTCAAATATGCTATCAAACTTTGATGAAGAATAGTGTTAAAAAAGCAAGAGTGCAAAAATAGCTGGGACGGGGGGAGTAATACTTAATAGAGCATTGTGGATAACTATGGATTTTTTTGTAGGTATGGAGTTGTTGGAAGGTCATTCTTCCATCCTTGTTTGGGTGAACACGGTTCCCTGTGCAATGGTGTGAAGTATTGGAAGGGTTATTGTTTTTCCTAGATGAGTTGCTATCTACAATTTTAGATAGACGTGCCTCCCACTCATCAATTCATTCGACGAATAAATATCTACTAGTTTAGATATAGGAAATTCATCTACATCAAAGCTTTAAAACTTGTCAAGTTAAGGTACCATATACCAACATTTAGTAAGATTAGTGTATAATATTACTGAAAGTAATTTCCAGTTAAGTTACATTTTCTTTGTCTACTTTAATGCATTAAGCCTATGTATTTTTCACTTTGTCTTACAATTTATTTTTTCTTATAATTTCATAAACTACTTACCTTTGTTGGTCATTGAATTTGGACATGAAATGTATTCATGAATTCATTGCATTTCTTGATAGCCATATTTTCCAATAGCACATTCGATTGCTGATGTTATTTTGCAAGTCAGCATTTAGAATGTTGATTGTTAGATGTCAGAACCAAATAAAGTAATTCATTAGTAGAGAACAACAACTATTCCGAAACAACAACCGATATAGGACACAACAAACTCACATCCAAATTCATTTTCAATTTTGCAGCCTCTGCTACTTTCAACACGTAATCCAATATCGCAATATCTTTCGATGTTAATGGAGTAATAGAACCGTAAAGATTTTCCAATATCAGAAGTCCAATGCACGATCATCGTTCCAGCCCGATGACAATGCCCACAAATTAGGGGAACGTATTTTTTATACTAGAAGTATGTTTCTCAGACGATTATTTTCTTTGGTTTCGATCTCGGAACAAAACACGGCAATCAAGCTACAACGATACGTGTTAAAATAATCCACGATCACTGTACTCAACCAAGAAACTCGCCTCCCTAAAAAACAAAAACAATACATAATAAATACGCCTTAAGAAATGTTAAAATAATCAATCCTGGAAAAGAATTAAGGTTTGGCTACTCACGAGATGAAGAAACCTCTGATCTCAACATTGCCTCGTCCTTACTCCTCTTCGCTGCCCTAGCGGATGACCCGGGAATCGTGTACTGGACATATACTCCCTCATCGTTCAGAACCAAGTGCTTGTGGTCACCCAAGCCTCGTCATAGTACTCCATGCAAAAGGGTTTGTCAACGGGCAAAACTTTCCACTTCTTGATCAACGTCGAGATCAAGCCACCATACGGAAGATACTTATTTTTACCCACCGTGGACTTCAACATATACATAAGAGAGTATATCCAGGGTTGAGCTTGACACCCTCTATCACGTATTAGAAAATCATTAGATTTCCTATCGTAGGCCCGCACGCATGGCCACCGAATGGAAGGACATTTTGACAAATCCACTCATATATTATCCTATTCTCCAAGAACAACACTCTCATGTCTAGCTCTTGGCCTGCCCCAGTGCTGATCCCAACCTATTGAAATATTTATTTGCTATCGCTACCGGGCACAACGGGGTTACCTCCGTAATCCCCGGGCCAATTCTGTTGATGGAATATTTCAACAGGTCCACCCTCATCGACGGACTTCATTGTAGTCGGGTCAGTATATTCTATACCTAGGACATCATTAATTGAATATTTTGTGATGGGTATAGTCACATGGTCATAATAGTCTGCTTCTTACCGTTACTACCCTATCCTAAATTAGCTTAGGAGTGTAGGACTTCATTATAATATACTGGTTCATCTAAGATCAGTAATTTGTCAAAACCCGAGCTCTTTAATTTTTCAACCAAATACTCTAACCCCAGAGGCACCACATCACTAGCACAAATAACCATAGGATTACTACACTTTCTACGATTGAATTCCACGTACCTCTGTTCCACAATACGTTTGTAGAACCGTTCTGAAGCACCACCAGTGCTCGGTTGAGTTGGTCGATAACTCAAGGATGACGAATTCCCACACCCACCGCCCGATTTTCCACCACGTTGCCTAGGACCCATACTCAATTTCTCGCTAGAATGTGGAATTTGAAGATTCGGTTACGAGTTTGTAGAACAAGGAGATTCAGACAGGTTTAATTACGGATTTGTTGTTTATGATAATCCAGCCCATTTTTTAAAATACCGTGATTAGGTTCAGAATTAGGAACCTAATCTGTTCGAATTAACAAAGAGAAAATGTTGTTCCTATTTCGGAACCTGGAAGCCGACAGAGTTCCGGACTCAAAAAGTAATCGACATGTAAAAAGAATCGAAAAATTAAAAGCAGTTTTCAAAAAGGGGTAAAAAATAACAATTTCTTTTCAGCGGGAGTTCCCTCTCATTTTCACCTCCAAAAACCGTCCCCATACCTTTTCCCACATAAACTTAACAATTCTCTCCTCAAATTATCACTTCCATTGCAAAACCTTCACAAACCCTAGATCTTCATCTACTTCACATATTCTCTGAAAAATCAACACCATAAAGCTTGGATTTTGATAAGGGGTTTTGACTTGGTGAAGCCTATGGTCTACCTACAACATTTATAGATCTTATACCCATATGTGGTTAAAAGTAAAAGTTAATGTGTTTTTGACGCTGTGTTGAGGTGATGAGATTATGAATAACATTTTTGGTTTTCAATGTTTTTAAAGAAGATATGTACATGTGTGAGCAATATTGTGATTCATTTAAGTTTTTTAAAAAATGTTATGCCCTCCTCCGTGAGCTAGTAATTTCCAAGTGGAATATATTGATTGTCTGCCTCTAATCCTATTCATTCAGAAAAAAGGAACCAAGAAGAACAAATGGGTACAATCGAAGGACATTCTGATACAATAGGCGATGAAGACGTCGAGGAAGAGGTGTCACATAGTGGGAAAATTCAAAAGACATGAACCTTGGATAGTGAGGAAAATGTAAGTATTATAATACATTTTTTATTTTTCTCTGTACATATATTGAAAGGTGGTGGTTAAAAACTCATGTCTTTTAACTCAAATTAATCATTAATACATCATTATTTTGAATATGTTACAATAATGTTATTGAGACCATGATAGATTAATGTTTCATGTCCCCGATAACAATCACGTTTACTGTATGCTCTTCAATACTGATGCGTTCATTAAAATTCTAGGAATAATGGTAATGAGGGTTGGGCACTAAAAAAAATAAGGCATGACTGTTTATTGATGTTGAAGAATTCTATCAGTCATCAGTTATTGTAATTGTATGATACTAATTTTAATTCGTCTTATTAGTACAAGAAACAAGAAAATATATGGGAATGAGGTTATTATATAATGCTATACGCAGCGGAGTGTATTCAACATGTTAGTGAGGATATCCTAGAAATCCACGAGGTGAGTACTAAAATGTTTGTGATGATATCTCAGATATTATATTTAAGCAACGAAACTTGTCGGGATAACTTTTTTTTCTTATATTGGTTGTTTCACAGATTTTTCCAAGGGTTGGAAAGCCAAATAGAAAAGAAGATATCAATAGTGAAACAAATTTCTTGGTTAGATATCTTGTGAACCCCCGCTTCTCTTCAATTGGGAATATAAATGTGGTATATATTATGATGGACTAGTATTTGATTACATTGTTGTGAGGAATAGAATTTCGAATGACTTATACTCATATCTGTAGATTGTTGATTTGTTACCGTAGGCTATAGATTTTAGATATCTAATGTCATCTTTGCTTGTATTTTGTATAATCTGGATCTGTTTTACGAGACTTTCGAAAAGTCGTTCTACACTGTCTGCATCGTTTCAAGTTACTAATGCCAAGGCCAAACCACGCGGTGTGACAAATGACATAGCATGTGCCATTTTACTGAGAAAAAAGAGGTTTTAGCAGATGGGCCACGCAAAACTACACGGGATGCACGCTCAGAAGATTAAAAATAGAGTTCTAGCCAGCGGGTCATGACACGACCGACGGTTGCACCAGCATGAGGCATACGGTCATGCCATGCCGCACCAGCATGGGGCTATGGGTCATGCCACAAACGACGGCCCGCAGTAGCACAAAGGGTCCTCGGTTGGCACATACCGTGCCAGACTCCACCTCCCATGCCGTTTGCTGCTGCTTGGGTTTTTAGCCTATTTTTTGGCCTTTTTAAGGCCCGATTCCCTACTACTATATATACGGACCCTTATCTACTAGGGTTTAATTTTATGACCACTTTTCATCTTTAAGAGTAGGTTTGAGAGAGAAAATACTCTTCCTTCTCTCTAGCTTATTTTTTCTCTTTATTTTTCTTTTGCCCAAAATTGTTGAATCCAATTTAATATTTGGGTTCAATGCCTAGGGAGTAGGTAATTAATTTGGGGATTATATTTGTATTCATGTATTGATGTCTATTTCGTGAGATTTCTTAGATAGACCTATTTCTATGTGATTTGTGATATTATGTTGGCTTAATCTTAATGTTCTTGTGAATTACATAATTTCACACTTAGTTAGTACACACCAAAGTCTATTTTTATACTGCCGCAATATTGATACCCTTCAAGGAGGGAAACCTATATGCGCTTGGGGTAACGATGTATCCGGATCCATGTGGGTGTGTGCACGTGAGTTATCGTAGTTAACGTTACAATCGACCATGCACTAGTAAGCCGACGAGTTGGTTCGAAGGGTTGCGGGTAGAGATAGACTGAATAGCAAACTAGGATTACCATTGCAACCCTAGAGCTATCGATACGGTGCTTCACCTCCTTTTCTTTACCATTGCAACCCTAGAGCTATCGATACGGTGCTTCACCTCATTTTCTTTTTAGGCCTAGGGAGAAGCATTCTCGGTGTTGTGTCCGAGACGTAATCGCACAGGGAGATTAAGATTTTCACTATAGGCAGGGCTATCATTGCACTCCATAAATTACGGAGGTGTGCCAATGGAAGAGTATGTGTGCACCCTACGTGATAGGTGTGGGGAAGTGTTGACCATTGACCATACCACATGTCATAAATACTAGAATAGGCTTATAGTTATATGTAATGAAATCAATGATAAAAAATGACATTAATCATGTTATGCAAATATTTCCCGAGTGCTAGTTTATATATTTTATTCTCATGATCAATTGCATGTTAGTAGATTTGGTAAAAAAAACCTAAAGCATATTTTACCAACATGGATTATTCCTAACACGTGGTCATATTGACGACCCGATCACGGTTGTGCAAAGTTGATTATTAGATTTCTAACATCTTTGTGGATGACCCTGATACTTTGTGCTATCTACCAATCTTGGTAGTATAGTAGTAGGAACGGGAGAAACATTAAAAGTATTCATCTTTGAACCCTAACAACCCTTCTCTTGGTTTTAATTGGTTATCAGACTCTCACTGGTTGATTGATTTAGCAATGCCGAGAGGAGACAGGTCAACCACCGAGGCAAGGGTGATCCCTCAACCATCTTTTCCTAGTGCACTTAGGGGAAGGGCGAAGGTGGTAACCAATGAGGCACACATTCACAAAATCTTCGAGAAAGTTGAGGTTAGAGTTCAAATTTTGGATTTGATTGAGCAAGTTCCCTCTTATGCTAATTTTTTTAAATGCATGTACTAAGAAGATGAATAAACCAATTAGGAAGGTAGGACAATTAAACATAGGGGGAAAATGTGCACATAATTTGCACACCATTGTGTAAGCACGTAAGGTAT
>JAUOBV010471220.1:0-10179 GCA_032360425.1 Rubia occidens | reverse complement strand
CTCCTACTTCTTGACACCATAACTTAAAGAGAATAACTAATACTAAAGTCTTCACATACGACACCAATCTTGTGGAAAGTTCTCTCCAAATAATGGTCACAGTTCCAGTCAGTGACTAACCAAGAGCACTTTGTCCTGCAAGAATGTCCTAGGGTAAGAAGATCTGGTCCTTAATTTAGTACTGAGTATTTGTGTTTAATTTTCTGGTTTTCTAATGTTACTTACCTTGATTCCTTAATCTTTCATCCATTTAAGGGCTTTCACACCCTACATTGTCGAGGTGTCGCATGATGTGAAAGATGTGCTTATCGTAGACATCATGGTGGCTGTATAAATCTTATGAGCTATGTGTCATAGGCCATGTTCTTCCGATCATGGGTTGAGTTGTAGTCACTTGCATGGGTGTGGATGATTATTTCTCCGTGCAGATAATGTGCAATGTGCGAAGTTTTATTGTTGATCAATATTCACTCTTCACTTGTATGAACACTTCGTTGAGCCTTGCATGAGCTAGGCCATTTTTTTGGGCTACATATATACCACCTCACACTTGGATTGACAAGGCAAATGAGTTCTTGTACCTTGTTAGCGTAGCTGCGACTTATGGTTTGATTGGTTATGGTAGCATGTTTCCATTGCTCACCTCTTTCACATCATCGTCCTTGTCTACGTGTACTAGATCTATGGCTTTACACAAGTCAATTATTCGATAAACATCATCTATCAATTGCCCTTAGTTAATTGAATGCACCATCGATTGAGGTTTGCAAGGGGTTATGAGCTTCATTGCAATATCCATACACTGCCTTGCTACCTGTTGATCACTTCTCACCATTGTTATTCTTGTTGGGATAGGGAATTTCACAACATAATGGTAAGAGGACCATATTGCCTTAGCAGCCTTCATCTAGGGCCTCCCTATGATGTTATTGAAAGGACTTGGGGCGTCTATTACAAAGAAATCACACGAGACTTTGCACACTTTATCCTTCTGACCTATGGTCAATGGTAGTTGTATGTTCCCTATAGGAATTTCTTATTTTCTCTCGAAGCCAACTACAGATAAAGTTTCTTTCTTCAAGTATGACTTCTTGAATTTGAGATTTTCAAAGCAGTCAGCGAACAACACCACCGCGCTCCATCATGTTGTGCACTTTAGAGTTTCCTATTATTCCGTTATGAATGAGGATCATCGTGTGTTGATGCATTTGGGACCGTGTCTTGCTCGATAAATGTGATTGTCTTGTTAACGTGCATTCTTTTATTTGTAGGCTCATGTGATGACAAGTAGATTGCCTTCTCTTTCCATATGTTGTGTGGTGTGAATTCGGTAGACACATGGATACATGACATTACAAAGTCTAGAACACTATCTATCACATCTTCTCCTTGCTTGATTGTCGCTGCCATCTTCTGTTATGGCTTTGTGTGAGGCTGAGTTACACTCGTGTTCTTCTCTGTACCATAATTATCTGACCTCACTGGTGAGTATTCCTCTCTTTTACACTAGGTGAGTCGTCATTCACATAGTAATTCTTCTACTTCCCTTCAGATACTATTGCAACTATTTGTGTCATGGCCACAATCTCTGTGCAATTCACAATAGTAATAATCGCACCTTTTGTCTGCTGGAAATCTATTACGAGTTGGTTATCAAAACAACTCCATATGATTCTGCCATATGTTGTTGATCATTGGTTCTTTCACTCTTACGATTGTGGTGCCTTTTCCTTTCTTGATCACTTCCCTTCCCTGGGTGGCTTCTTCGGATCTTTTCTCGCATCGCTCATTTTCCAGGTTTTGTTGTTTGCTTCCTCTAGTCGAATAAATTTCTACACCATTTTTTGGAGTTCTCTTGGGCTTTGTGGCATGTATGTTGTGAGTTTCATGTAGATTTATCATGATCTTATTCTGTTCATGAATACCCCCAACGACAATGATTTGTGAAATCTTTGACCTCTAGGGTTTCTGAAACTATGCGATCATGGTACTCCGGTGATACTTTCTCACTTTTTGTTGCGCGATGTTCATTAGGTCCACGAATGTCTCAGTGAACTTCCAATTTTAGATGGAATCTTCCCATGAACATATCTGCCAATTGCGCCCAGGTCCGGATGCTCCGCTAGGGTAGGCTATTGTACCAAACTATTGCAGCCCCTTCAAGGAAGATAGGAAAGGCTTTGCACACTAGTTGGACAAGTGAATCACCAAACCTCATGCTAGTTCACTACGAGTACGTGAA
Organism: Rubia occidens; assembly: GCA_032360425.1. Taxonomy (NCBI): domain Eukaryota; kingdom Viridiplantae; phylum Streptophyta; class Magnoliopsida; order Gentianales; family Rubiaceae; genus Rubia; species Rubia occidens. Next base: position 7,937 of record JAUOBV010471220.1, on the reverse strand, counting down.
TTCCTTTGGATTTGTCAATCTATCATCGGCTTTTATCTGGGTGGGTAGTTTGAAGCATTTTGGCATTTTAAAATTTTACAGCTCTTTTAGCTACAGGAAGTGTTCTGCTTCATCCCAACATTGAGAGATTTTCCAAAATGACACCCACTTTTAACCGAAATTCACAGTTGGTAACCAAATTTTGAATTTGTCCTGTAAAGGTACCCACTTTTTCATTTATGTCTTAAAAGGGTATCTTTTAGCAAAAAATGGGTACCAATTTGGATCTAAATTTTGCCATAATGGTACCTAATTTTAGCTAAAAGGTACCTTTGGGATATTTATGAAAATGTGGGTACATTTTAAGAACAATTCTAAAAATAGGGTACCAACTGTGAATTTCACTTAAAAGTGGGTACCAATTTAGACATTTTCTCTCTCCACATTATATGTCCCTGCTCTGTCCTGGTTTTCGAGTTGCTCTCCCATCCGGTTTTTTCCATCCTCTGCTCCTTCTTAGGTTCCTAGGCGGTCTTGTGGTTTTATTCCAGTCCCCTGGTAGTGCTAACAAACTGTATGTAGAGTTTCTCTTTGTTTGCCTCAATAAAATCCGCGAAGACCAGTTTTTCCTTATCTACCTAAGGAAATTACGTTTCAATGTCATCTTTAGATTACCGAACCTCTTTGATTGAGATAGTTTTTGCCAACTTGGCATATTCGTTGGTGACGTTGGGTTCGTCAACTATAGTAGGTTTGCCAATGGTGGCATTGGTTCTGTCATGTTCTCAGGTTGGCTTGTTTATCTCATGGATCTTGACATCATCACTTAAAGGGAACAATGAAGGTTTTTCCTCATAGATGGCGCTAGTGATGCAGTTATTCCCTCCAGGTGATGGCAGCAGTTCCAGTTCATGGGTAGCCAAAGATGCGTTGTTCCTGCGATGAATCTCCCGAATTGGATCCGAGGTAAAAAAATCTCATGCTTAAGTTAGTATTGAGCACTTGTATATAATATTTCTAATTTTTATTGTTACCGCTCTTAATTCTTTAAGTCATCATTTATTTGTAGCCTTCTACACCCTGTATTATCGGAGTGACACTTGATATAGAGGTCGTGCTGATCATCACTATCGTGGTGGTTGTATAACTTTTCTGAGCGCATATGTCACGGGCTACATGTTTTCAATTGTGATAGTGATCAGATATCCATCGTGGAGCGATCTTGTACGTTGGTGTTCTCTCCTCATCTGCACGAACACTTCATTGATCTCGCTAAGTTACCTTATGTATGGGTTGAGTCTAATGTTTGGGCTATATATAACACCAAGCTTTGTTCGCTCCCTACTAAACTATTACACTTAAGATAGAGTTCAAGTATATTTGGTTGCATTAAGCTGTATTAAGATTTTTGGTGGTGGGACCTACTCATATTCTTCTTCTTCTTCTGTATTAGAAGTATGAATGGATTGATCCGAATAATTAAATAAAAAAATTCACAGGAAAAGACAACCACAGACATTTAATTAGGGAAAAATAATAGAAAGGTAATGATGAAGAAATAATCATAATTCAACAATTTTTATTTGAAAAAAAAACATTCAAATGTGTTGGAAAAAGTGTAACAACAATTACAATAAGTAAAATTGACATTCAATTCAACTAGGCTCAAACAATAACTAATATATTAGAAGGATATCTAAATCAAATATCAACTAGACTAATCGTCTATACAATTACAGATTAGAGATTAATAAACATACAACTTCACTCGCGTTGTCTCTCAAGCCCTCACCGCCACTCATTGCCACTCTCAGCTGGTCAACTGAAACCCTTAACGCAATCGCCACCCCACTCATTGAACCCTCACCAGCGATTTTTCATTTACTCTGATGCGTCGGGAATGGTTTGATTTGTGGCATGATTTTCCTTTTGAACCAAAGTCGAAACCCATTTCATTTTTGAGAAATACTACAAAGAAATCGGTTTGGAAAATGTGATCTAGCTCGAGTTTTAGCAGTGGCAAGGAGAGATGATGGAGGAGTTGGCGGATTTCGTTATAAAAAAGATCCACTAGTTCCGTCTTAAAACTATCGCCTTCCACAAGATTAGGATGTTCCAGAAGACCAACTGACCTTCTCATCCACAAGCTGTTGTTCCAACTCCTCGTCCATGAAATCGCCCAGCTCGTCGACCTCGAACCTTCTCACAAAACGATACTCTCCTCCACCGATATTCAGCTCGCACAAGGCTACCACCTTCACTCGTCGATTCCACCACAGTTCAGCTCGACGAGAAGAAATCACTTAAGAACTGGAGACTTGCTCTGCAAGTACTTAAATTTTCCTGCAAAAGATATCTCCTCTGATGAGTTATACTGAAGTAAGAGAACTGCACGAACAGAATAAGAAAAGAGATACCAAAGCAAGACACACATATCCAGTATATTTGAGATAGAGTTCAAGTATATTTGGTTTCATTAAGTTGTATTAACTAGAGTTCAAGATACACATACCCGTTGAACCCTCACCGGCAATTTTCATTTCCTCCGATGCGCCAGGAAGGGTTTGATTTGTGGCACGATTTTTCCTTTGAACCAAAGTCGAAACCTATTTCATTTTTGAAAAATACTACAAAGAAACCGGTATGGAAAATGTGACCTAGCTTGAGTTTTAGCAGTGGAATGGAGAGATGATGGAGAAGTTGGCGGATTCCGTTATGAAGAAGATCCATTGGTTCCGTCTCAAAACTATCGCCTTCCGCAAGATAAGGATGTACCAGAAGACCAACATACCTACGTATCCACAAGTTGTTGTTCCAGCACCTCGTGCGTGAAATCGCCCAGCTCACCGACCACGAACCTTCTCACAAAACAGTACTCTCCTCCACCGATATTCAGCTCGCACAAGGTTACCGCCTCCACTCATCGACTCCACCATGGTTCAACTCGGCGAGAAGAAGGCACTTAAGAACTGGATACTTGCTCTGTAGGTACTTAAATTTTCTGCTAAAGATATCTCCCCCTGGTGAGTTATACTGAAGCAAGAGAACTGCACGAGCGGAATAAGAAAAAAGGTACCAAAGCAAGACACACATATCCAGTACTTCTGAATGCTGATTGGGGATCAGAAAGAGTTTTAAAGGATTAAGTTTCCCTTTGTTTGGATGCAACATATTATAAAAAAATATTGGAAGATTTGTAATTCACAGACGTTTTGATGAAGCAAACTTAATTGACATTCAAGTTGAAAAGTGGAGAGCCCTGATCATCACTACTAACATCTTTGATGGAGGAATTGAACATAGTGAGCGTTGAGAACAAGAAACTGAAAGAAATACTGTTGGTGTTTTATGAAGCATAAAGTTATTTAAGTATAATTGGATTCGAGTAGTTGTGAACTCGGGACGTTAAAAAAATTCCGGTGGTGTGGAGTGCACACTTGTATAAACTATCTACGAGCTTACAGGTTTAGGATAAGTATTAAACTTGTGTTTTGTCCTGGTGTGGAAAGATTTATCGTTTCAGAGTTTATTACAACTGTGATGTGGTGGTGCGTATTGTCTAACTTCTCTTCAATGGAAAGAATAAGGGTGATTATGGACGATACATTAAATGTGGTGGTGCAATCTTGAAAGATGTACCGTGTGAAAAAATGCATCATTTCAGAATTTATAATTATGATAGATACATGGTTTAGTGTGGAATGATGAAGTGTTGTGTCTTTTCACAATATTTGTTTCCTATATATACAAGCATACGCATGCACAGGAAAAAAACACAGAAATATAAGTGAAATTATCATAATTTCTCAGACGTATGTAGCAACCAAAAACACAGTTACTCAAAAGTATTATCTTGATTCGAGCTTAGAACAAGAGGGATTCTCGATTGTTTTATCCTCGAAGGGAATTTGTGTAACCCGGGATTGTAATAGGGTCGAATTACTCTTTAAGGAAGGCGTACGTAACGCAACTCACATCGATATCCAAGAAATTTTATCACAATCATCCAATCATGATTTTTTCGTTCCATTGGAATGCAATATTACAACATTTACTCCAACAGTCTTAAAGAGTAATAATTGAACGTATTGGATGATGAGTTTAGTGGTGCATGTGTCACATGCATGGATTGGATATTAGATGAGAGGGTACATCATATAGCATGTAACCATGAAAGAATGTGGATGATGCATGCAGTGTTCCAACATGCATCGTGTTTCCTAACTCCTCCTGCCAAATTTCATAATCATCTCGAAGCAGAATTATTGGAGGAAACTTATTTGGGAGAAAATGGGAAAACGAGACTCACCAGGAAGGTTGAGGTGAACCATAAATTAGCAGAAAGTTCAATTGCTAGTAAAGAAGCGGAATGGTTACGGAATTTAGTATATAAAATTCTGTTATGGCCTAAGCCAGTAGGTGGATAAGGCTTATAATGAACTTTATAATGCAAATTTAGACATATGGGTACTAGGCTTAGCGTGAATCGTGAGTTAATAACTCACGATGTGATTTAAGTTGATTTTGTAAGCAGAACACTTGACGAATGACTTGTTAGGGACTTGATAAACAAGTTGATGATCGGGATGGGTTTAAAGCGTAGTTAAATCTTTGAAAATGGGATACCCAATTTTGCTCTGATACAACGTTAGAGAAAATTTCAATGTGGAAGGCCTATTGTTTGAGATTGAAACATGTGATTTTATAACCCGAAGGTAATATGTTAGGACCTGCATGGAAGTTAGGTTGAAGTTTTAGATTTTTAATGGATTCTTTGACAAAGTACATTTATCAGTGTACGATTAAAAAGATTCAACTATATGAAGTGTGAATTGTAGTCGCTTCTATTAGTTCAGGCTTGGCTTTGTATGCACTCATGAATGAATAGAGACACGTGACTTGTATAGTGTCAGTTTGAAGCTTTTGAGTTGTATGTGAACTTGTGTGTTGATTATCTTCAAGTTTTCAAATGGGTTGAAAGGTTCAATATTTAGAGACACCCCAATTCTCGAATATTTGGAATGTGTAATTCACTAAGGTAAAAATTAAATTTTCAAGATATTTTTCATTTATGCAATTATTTAGTTTGGTTGTTGAATTTTCCGAATCAAGAATAATACTTAAATGGGGGAGGATTGTTGGTGTTTTATGAAACTCAAAGCTATTTAAGTATAATTGCATTCGAGCAGTTGTCAACTCGGGACGTTAAAACATGTTCGATGGTGTTTTATGAAACTCAAAGCTATTTAAGTATAATTGGATTCGAGCAGTTGTCAACTCGGGATTTTAAAACATGTTTGGTGGTGTAGAGTGCACACTTGTATAACCTATCTACGGGCTTACAGTTTTAGGATAAGTATTAAACTTGTGATGGTCTGAATACTGATGACTAACATGTTTTGTTCTGGTGTGGAAAGATTTATCATTTCAAAGTTTATTATAACTCTGATGTGGTGGTGCGTATTTCCTTGCCTAAATTCTCTTTGATGGAAATGATAAGGATGATTATGGATGATACATTGAATGTGGTGGTGCAATCTAGAAAGATGTATCATGTGAAAAAATGCATCATCATTTTAGAATTTATAATTCTGATAGGTACATGGTTTAGTGTGAAATGATGAAGTGTTGTGTCTTTTCACGATATTTGTTTCCTATATATTCAAGCATACACATGTATGGAAAAAAAACACAGAAATATAAGTGAAATTCTCATAATTTCTCAGACATACGTAGCAATCAAAAATACAGTTACTAAAAAATATTCTCCTGATACAAGCCTAGAACATTAGGGATTCTCGATTGTTTTATCCTTGAAGAGAATTCTCGTAACCTAAGGCTGTAATAGGGTCGAATTACTCTTTAAGAAAAGTGTGTGTAACGCGACTCACATTGATATCCAAGAAATTTTACCACAATCATCCAAGCGTTCTTTTGTCATTCCATTGGAATGCAATATTACAGCATTTACTCCAACAAATGATAACCGTGCTGCAACAATGCTTTGAGAACAAGTGATGGAGTACATGGGCAAGATTAATGCTCACCAGAGTCAACAACATGATCAACCCAAAAGTAGTTCAAATTCGAGGAAGAGGAAATTTGAGAGCAATATTGATAATAATGAGACTTGATGCTTCAAAAAAAAGAGAAGAAAGTCTATTGAAAAATTTGATGCACAAGAAAATGCCTTGGTTATTATTAACAGTTGTATAATCCTTAATGAAATAAACTGTAACTTATTAGTATTATCATAATGATTAAACTAATGTTATACTGTTTGGTTATAAAAAAAACGTAGATTAGAGATCTAATAAAATTGCAATATCTCAACAGAAAGAGAAAAACTCGTGTAAGACTGTCTCACCATAACAAATGGTGGGACGAGTGACCAAGATGCAATTATTAGGAGAGGAACTAAAAAATGGGACCAAATTGTAAATAATTAGAAAATAAAGGCCAAAGAAAATGGGTCAACAATCGGGTTATAACACAATCCGATACAGATGACGACCACCTGCTATATTTTGGAAACATCCCCAAAATCAAGGATTTTAAATCCCTAAGAAATTCAATCTGATCAAACTGACTTTAACATCGCAAATCGCCGATCGATCCTCTGAAATCAATGGATTGAGCTCAGTTTTGAAGATCTGCATCGAATTTACATTGAATCTGATCAATATTTGTTTGCACCGAGTCTACATTAGATTTGCTTTGGATTTGCTCCGGATTCGGATTTTGCTACAGAATTTTGTGAAATTTTGCAATGGAAAGATCAAAGAAATCTTCTATAATCTGCGAAGGTGAAATAATCGAGGTAACATGATATTTACGTTTGAAAAATCTTAGTTTTATGGCTGAAATATCAATTATATGAAATCTACGATCTAAAATCTTACTTTTACGGTTTAAACTATTAGTTTTAATTGTTGAAATATACTTTCTAAGGTGTGTTGCTGTTATAAAATATGGAACACAATGCAATGAAATTGTTATTATGAGGGAGAAAGCAATGAATATGTTCAATATGAAAATTCAACAAGTTTACATCAAGGTTTGGTTTTGATTTTTTATATACAGTTAAACGCATGAAGTAATTGCATGAACACGTGAAGTAGCATTTTTATATTGTTACTTTTTTTTTGCTTGATCTGAAATTTAGTTATATGCATGTTGTGAAGAAGATGTAGGTGTTTTTAAATTTTCTGAAACGTATGAAGTTATATGATGAACACTGGATGTAACTGCATGAACAAATAAAAATAACGTGATAATATTATAATGAATGATTCACCAAGGTCTAAAATTTGGCTATATGCAATTTGTTGGGAAAATGTAGGTGTTTCTTAATTTTCTGAAACGTGTGAAGTAATATGATGAACACTGGATGTAACTGCGTGAACACATGAAGTAACGTGATAATATTCCGATGGATAATTCCCCAACGTCTGAAATTTGGCTATATGCAATTTGTTGAGAAAACGTAGATGTTTTTAAATTTTCTGAAACGTATAAAGTAACATAGTAAATAAATAATGTAACTACATGAACACATGAAATAAAAAATATTCAACTTTGTTAGATGATTCCTCAATATCTAATTAGATTTTTTCTTCAATATTTTGGTATTAAAATATTTTTCAAATTTTTGAAATAATATATTAAATACATAATCTTACCTGATAAACACATGAAGTAAAGAATAAAGTGTATAAATCGATATATAAAAATGGTTTTGTACATTTCATTTGAGAAAATTTATGTGTTTTTAATTTTCAGGTTCTAACAAAGTAACATGTTAAATAAATGATGTAACTCCATTAGCATATGAAGTAACATGATCAAACTTTGTAAGATGATTCGTCAATATCAAGAATTCATTTAGATACAATTTGTTAAGAATATTTTTATGTTTGAAAATGATTAAAAATTGGGTCCTTAAGATAGCATCTTAT
>JAUOBV010471007.1:0-10185 GCA_032360425.1 Rubia occidens | reverse complement strand
AGCAGGCAGCGGCGTAAAATTCTATCAAAGATTAATGGGGCCCAAACAAAAGAGTTTGGTTATGAATTATAATGCTCGGGGGCAGAGCCTAGGCTGATGCCAGGAGGGTCGCAATGTACGACTCATGAAATTGTTTACGGAGGTGCGATGCATAGTCTAGGTCGACTTAGCAGGAAGTGGTGTAAAATTCTATCAAATATTAATGAGGCCTAAATGAAAGAGTTCGGTCATGATTTAGAAGGCCTGGGAGCAGAGCCCAGGTTGATGCCAGGAGGGTCGCAATGTATGACCCAGGCAGAATTTGATGGCGGTGCGACGTAGAGTCCAGGTCGACTTGGCATACAGTAACACTTAATTCTGTCAAATGTTAATAAGGCTAAAATTAAAGAGTTAGGTCATATTTAGAAGGCCCGAATGTAGATCCCAGGCCGATGTCAGAAGGGTCGCAATGCACGACCAAGAAAAGAATTTTATGGAGCCACAAAGCAGAATCCAAGCTGACACCAGTAGGACCGCGATACAGATTGATGACTATGAGAGAAAAGATCAAGGTGCAAAGTTCTAGCTTGATGAACAGGGACGTACGTCGATAATCACATTCAGACACATATTACCCCAATGCCCGCGCTATTCAACAACCTTACATCGGGCTAAGGGGGACTTGATAAGGTTTGGGCTGAAAGACCCACGTTCCTATTTAGTCAAGCCCAAAGGCCCAATATCTAACCTAATAAAGACCAAACCCTACAACTATAAAAGGATAAGAAAGCCATCATAAAAGGTATGTTCTACTATAGCCTCCACGAAACTGTAGCACCATCTTCTCTACACCGACTTCTCTGACCTGACTTGGGCATCAGAGCAGGTGCGGTCACACACCGCCCCACCCTGAGTGACTTGTGTTCTTTTATAGTTACCCATCTATGTCGGAATCCTGCCAGAATCAACTCCGCACAGAGGCCTTATCAGAGCTTCTCCGGCAGCTCCAACAACCCAAGGATAATCAGCAGCAGGCCAAACCAATGACAAATTTTGCTAATACACATAGGTATTCTGAGTCGAACCCTTGCCAGCAAAACCTGGTTTCCATTCCCAATATCCCCCGTTATCAACTTATCATTGATTTTTTTGCTCTGTAATCCATATATATTATGCTCTACTACTTCTTTCTTATTATTTACCTTGATCTAATTTCTTCTATTATTACAGTAAATACATCTGTTGTTTTGGTTTCTGAAGTTATTAGCTGTTTATAAATGCTTAAATTAGATTGATGCTTAGTCTTGTAAATCTTTAGAGCAGTTGAATAAATGCAGACTTTTTGCAAACTATTATATCTATGATGTTTTAGTGCGGCCATGTAACATGGCCTTATAGAAACATAACTACAAATAATGATATCTCGGCACATGGCTTAGTTGTGTACTGTCTCCTTTCATTTTTTGGTTGCACAATTGAAATAAACGAAGGAAGAGAGTTGTTTGTCTTAAATGGAAGGTTTATAGTTTCATTTGTTAATATGTATTTTTATCATCAATGGAGCTCGAAATTCTCCTATATTCTCTATGGTTTTTGGAAGTGACATTGCAGTTGTGGTAGTGCATTTCTATCGTCTTCATTTGTCTCCCCACAATAATCAAACTTGTTTCACACTGATGAAATTGTAATTATTAACGAAATGATGAAGAAAGAACTTAGAGGCATTCACTTCACGAGTAACTTAGGCTCTCTGGTTATATGCGGAAAAAGATAATTTCTTCTGAAACTGAGCAAAGGAAAAACGAGCGCCTTTGAAGAGAGATACATCATACAGAATTTGAAGATGAATAAGAATTATTGCTGGCTGCTAAAAAGCATAACAAAAAGAAAGAAAAGAAGCTTGTGAATGCAGTAGTTTGCTAAGACAATGAAATCCTCTATTGAATTTTAGTTTGTAAAATGAAATCCTTTGTGATGATTGTGATTTTCCCCTAAAGATTTCAAAAAAAAAAAAATCAGAAAAATACCATAGCTATTCAACCGTGAAGGTGTCAAGACCTAGTTTTATATAGGAGATACAAAGCAACATCGAACCATTTAGCTTCATTCTCGATAATAGTTATAAATTCTTTCATTTTCAGTTTCCACCATCGGTTTGTTCAGTGACATCACCAACTGTGTCAATGAAATCATCATTGAAGTCAGATGCTTCGAGATGAGTGGATTCGTTTATGAAGTTGACCTCCTTCCCCTTTTCTTTGATGGATTCCTGGTAGAGTTTGCATAACTCCTTCGGGGCTCTGCAGACTCTTGACCAATGTCCTTTACTGACACATCTGAAACAAGAGGTTCCATAGCCTTTTGATGATCTGGCGTCTTTCCCTTTTTATGGGTATTTTCATGATTCCTTTCGTGTTACTGCTTCTTGTGATACTAGTTACGGGAATTATAGGAAAAGTTGTTTCCACTTTGACCTCGTTCTTAACCACAACCACGACCTTGACCTCTCTCTCAACCCTGAAAATAGTTCTTGCATTCAGATTCGTTGGAGTTAACGGCGTTTGCTTCAGGAAACACTTTTGAGTCAGTCGGGAGAGATTATTGATTTTTCGTCAGCAACTCATTATTCTTTTCCATGACGAGGAGACAAGCAATCAATTCTAAATATTTTTTAAAACCCCGCACATGATATTGTTGTTGCAAGGTCACATTTGATCTGTGAAAAGTAGAATAAGTCTTTTCCAGCATTTCATTATCAGATACTGTAACCCCATAAAATTTCAAGTGGGTTACTATTCCGAGCATTGCAGAATTGTAGTCACTCACTTTCTTATAGTTTTGGTACCGTAAAGCTGTCCATTCATCGTGGAAAATGGGGAGCATTACATATCTTTGGTGATCGTATAATCGCTGACTTTCTTGTAGTCACTGATTTTCCACAACTCACTTGGATCTTTCACAGTGAGATATTCATTTTTGAGGCTTTCATCAAGGTGTCAGCGAAGGAAAATTAAAGATCTTTCCTTGTCCATCCTTGATTGGAGCATATCAAGGAGATTCATTAACTCCAAATGCATCTCAATGTCTACTGTTCTAGGCATATAATTTTTTCCACTGACCTCGAGAGGACTGAATTCAAGATTCACAAGATTTGACATGGTGATAACTAGTAGGGAAAATATAACAATTCATTAGGTTTAATTCAAAATAAAGAAGTCTACAACGATTGTAAATAATAAAGATAAATACATTTTTCCGACCATTACTGATACAAAATGAAATTCTTCCAGTGAAATATCTCCATTGAGAATACGAACATGTAATACAAAAATAATTACGGTAAAAAGGACTAATATTAGTTTAGACATTTTATCAGAAAATTTAGTAAATTCAAAGTGACAAAGATATGAGGTAGAAGAGAAAATGTGCTTTTGTATCATTGGATGTCTTCATATTTATACTGTAAAATGTAGCCGTTTATAGCCGTTATATTACCGCTGGGTTTATACTAATTAATTGTAGTTAAATGCTAAGAGTATATTAGCAATGTAATGCCATCAAATAATATTTAAAAATAGACAAACATAGTAGGGACATAATTAATCATAGAAATATGGAAAAAGTGCAAAAATGACACTATAAGATTGAGAAGTGCGGGAATGATCTTGTAAGATCTGAAAGTGTAGAAGGGAATCTCGACGGCGAAATTGGAGAAGGGAAAGTGTAAAATGTAGAAAGTGTAAAGTATAAAGGGAAAGTGTAAAGTGTAGAAAGTGTAGAATGTAGAAAGTGTAAAGGGGAAGTGTAAAGTGTAGAAAGTGTAAAATTGGAGCGGAATCTCGATGGTGAGTGGAATCTCGATGGCGGAATTGGAGGGTAAAAGGGAAAAGGCAAGATTAAAAAAAGAGGGCTGGAAAAGTGAAAAAGAGGGCTTGATCCCGGAACAGAACATGCAATGATATTGGAAAAAGAAAGAAAATCTGAAAAAGGAAGGGTAAAATGGCCTTTTATTATTTTTTAAAATAAAATGGTAAAATGGTCATTTCGATGATTTCCAGCCAATTTGATGGTTGACATTCCGGTCAACAAAATTCAGGGTCATTTCTGCACTTTCAGATTTTACAAGGTATTTCTGCACTTTCAACCAAAACATGGGGGTTAAAAACACATTTTTCTCTAGAAATATTAAAATGAAGTGAAGATTGGTTAGATATAGATCACATCATTTTACTATATAAAATGGTGTTATTAAGTAATTCAATTATTGTAAATCACATCATTTTACTAAAAGGTGGCAGAGCCTCCTGTGTGTAGTAATATGGTGTTATACATTTACAAAGTTAATTATTATAAATCACATCACATTATATAAGGTGGAAGAGCTTCATGTTTATAGTACTATGGTTTTATGCATTTAGAAAGTTAATTATTATAAATCACATCACAGTACAGTGAGGTGGCAAAGCCTCTTGTATATAGTAATATGGTGTTATGTAACGATAATAACAATCATAAAAGTTTTAGTGCACGGTTTATTTCATCCGCGATATGAACTTACTCGATGAAGACGGAGAGTGATCATGCTGATAGCGTGTTGTAAAAATCACTAACTTTGCACCAATTAATTAAGCAAGTGGGAAGACATTTTATAATGGTAGATATGTTTGATATGAGAGATTAATATTGAAAATAAGTTGAAGAGGATGGAGAAAAAAAACAGGTGTGTTTTCTTCATCCTTTTAGGAGGTATTTATAAAAGTATTTAGGGGGTAAATACATAGTTTTCCCATAGGGTGAATAAATAATGAAATAATTAATTATCACAAATCTAACTAATTGCTAATGAACAATTCATTATTCATAACAAAAACCACTTCCTGCTTTGAATTTTCCTCGTTGACATGGTTTGTGTGCTCTTCCATGCTCATCATCCTGGATTTAGTTCCTATCCACCCTTGCACATTGAGAGTAGGTGAGAACACATGCTTCTTTGTTTTTAACTTTTTAGTTTTAACCGTCACTGAATGAGATGTGTGGGAATTCAACCTTTTATATTCATTAGATTGATCAAATAGCCTATATTCGAGTGATATTTATATTAGGCGATGTGATGATTCCATATACACAAAATACTGTATCTAACTACTACAATTCTGATAAAATATTTGAGTAACAATAAGAGGGTTATACAAAGACACTAGATATATGTTACAATTCTAATCAACGGTCCGAGTGACAATAAAAAGGGTATACATATGGAGGATAAGTGGTCTTTATTTTGTAACTTTTAGTAATGTGGACCTGGAACCACAAATAAAATCAATTACAGTAATAAACATTAGATTAAATGCACAAATGTTTCATCCACACTTCTGAATAATTTCAACGCAATTAAATAAAAAAATAAAAAATCTCCCGACCAAAAGATCCTATTAATCTCCATTGAACCCTTTCACTACACTAGTAGATCAAACCCGATAATTTTGATTGTCAATTTTTTTTGTAGGTGTATAGCAGTCATTAATAATATGTATAATTGTTATTGACCTGAACCCAAAAGAATTCCAAATAAACGATCTAAACAAAAATTAAATCGAATAATCAGTTTAATTGGGCTCAAACATCCTGATGAACTGAAATCTAAAAGTCTATTGAATCCTCATAAAAATAAATGGCCGGAAGTCCATTCATCAAACAACGTTGACTCGGATATCTCCTATCTATACTTGGATAAACAGATCGAAAGTCAATAAAATTTTACCGGACCATTTTATCGCAAAAAGGGTCGCAAGCAAAAATAAATATTGAAAGTGACAATTCTAATCTAATGGGTAAAATAAAAAGTATATTTGAATTTCTACATTTTTTAAAACAAAAAATAAAATAAAAAAATCAAAAGGAAAAAAATCTAAAACCAAAAAATCCGATATAAACATAGATCTACCACTATTTTAAGGGTCGGAGCTGAACCTCCACCTCAAGTCATAGTCCACACCGCTCTTCACTTGGGCCAAATGCCATATCATACATTCTGTTAGGGTGAAGCCCAAAAATCAAAAGGAAGATCCCCAAATCCAATTCTACTTCCGACTTATGCCTCTATTCTAGGTACAATTATGGTATGTTAAATATATGGCAACTCTATTATTGTAAAAAAAATTATTCTTACAAGGAAATTGCATATTCATCCCAGCGTGATTAAGAGATCTCTCGGGGATCAACCCCTATAAAAACCAAGGCATTCCTTCAATTTATTCATTCACTAGTGGAGAGTTCTTCATTAAAGGCACCAATCAATAACAGTTACTTTTGGGAAGGACTTCTATGTTTGGAACTTTCTCATTTAGGCTCTCCTTTATTTTAAAGGCGGTTCAGATTTAGTTAAAATCGGTTCCGCCTTTAATGAATATCAATTAAAGGCAGTCCTATTGTAGAACATATTTTAATGGGTTACCTTTGTTTATTTTTGGCCCAACTATTTAAGCCTAGGGTTTCACATATTCCCTTCATTGTTGTATAAATCAAACTATTCAACATTGTTCCTCGGTTGAGGAATTGTAAAATGGAGGAAGTAAATTTTTGACCCACAATATTCCAATAGTTCTGATAAAAAGAAGGAGGAAGCCATCTGGTCCTGGTGCTTTATTTTGTGCCATTTGTTTTATTGTCACTGAAACTTCATGTGCTACATATGACCCAGAAAGAGTAGTATTCATTTGGGTTGTAACTAATGGTTGGATTAAAGCTGTGACTTGAAGAATAAAATCTTTTTGAGTCTCCAATAACATGAATAATTCTTAAAATAATTCTTAAAATGATTGAGAATTAACTCTTCCATTACAATATGTTTAGAATGCCATACTTCTTCAGCATCTTTCAATTTATATAAGGTATTCCTCTTTTGTCTTTTATTTGCAAACGACTGAAAGAATTTAGTATTCCGATCTCCTTCGTGTAGCTAGTGTTGTTTTGATCTTTGTTTACATTCTTTTATCTTACATATCTAATAAATGCTCCAATTCTTGTATCAAATTGATATACAGAGTTGAATTTCTTGTGTAATTTGTTTAAATTGTAATTCTTTAGTTTATTTTGATAATTGGTCAACTATCTTATGCTTGCCTTGGAATTCACTTTTAGTCCATATGGATAGATTGGAAGAACATGATTGAATAGTATTCAATATATCCGATTCAGAATCATCCTATAATATTTTCTTTACATTTAGGATATTTCATCCAAAAGTTCTCAAATCGAAATAGTCTTTGTCTGTGCATGTTTGCCAACGATGGTCCATCCTATCGAATTTGTAGAAGAATTGGAGAATGATCTGATTGATGGTTA
This sequence comes from Rubia occidens, assembly GCA_032360425.1. Taxonomy (NCBI): domain Eukaryota; kingdom Viridiplantae; phylum Streptophyta; class Magnoliopsida; order Gentianales; family Rubiaceae; genus Rubia; species Rubia occidens. The sequence continues at coordinate 2,862 of JAUOBV010471007.1, read as the reverse complement.
AACATATGTTTGACCTTTGAAGATAGGTACAAAATTTGCCATTCCTCTGTTGCAACTGCCCTGTCTCGGACTGTATATAGGTCTTTCCAGTTCCAATACCAAGCAAAAAATTTTCCTACGAATCCCAAATCGACTAAATTACATTCATTTTAGGCGTTTTGAAATACATAGATTTTCCAGTATGGTCTATGAGCAACACTGTTTAATTCATACTGGTGAAGGATTTCATTAAAGTAGCCTATATAAATCCAAGGAAGTGCATAAGCATTCATTAAGTTTGGGAAATTTTCTCAGAATTGTTTTCGTTTTGTTGTTTCTGGTTCACCATAAACACCGGTGCAATGCCATGTAAAATCAGTAATTAGGTCATTTACAGTGAATCAATGAAATTAAAAGCAAACGACAAAATAGAATTTGAGAAATCTTTATTCCATAATAATGCTAAGCCTCCTGAATTTCCAATAGAATCGACACAAATTCCATGAAAATTCAATTGGTCTTTAATTTTTAACAATTGAAAAGAATAACATTTAGTTCCAGAAAAGAAAACAAAATGAGGACTGGTTTTCTTGAGGATGGTCTTCAACTAATTGATTGCTCGAGGATTTGACAACCCTTAGCAGTTCCAACTAAGGCAATTAATTTTCCTCGGCGAGACTGGCTCTTTCCAGATCCCACCACTGGTCCTTTTGTGGTTTGAGCCACTGTAAAAGTCAATCCCAAAGGAAAGATTTTGTTTCCACCATCTTCATTTTGTTTTGTTTTTTGTAGTTCACATCAATGTCGATTGGTGCTGTATCAAGGTCTATTTTCCACTTCATCACTTTAGCTGAACTATATATTTCCTGCAGTTGAGAATTTTGAGCACAATTGGTAGATTCTGACTAACTAATTTTAGTCCAGTTATAGCAATATTAGTAATAAACATTTCAAACCTCTCAACAGAATTTGGGCCAATTGGCCCATTTACATTTTTGGTCTGAGGATACCGTTTCTTCTGCAGCTTCCTCGATTTCTTTCTCCAGATTTCTTACCAAAATTATTTTCATAGGACGAGTTGACTGTAATTAAGCTCCGGTGCCTCCGTTGGTCCCAGTTTCCGGCATCTTCTTTGTCTCGAATCGTGGCGGTGTCCCCATATGCCAGAGACCTTGTGGCCTATAAACTGGCAAACTCGGACTGCTTCCCACCAGAATAAAATATTCTCTAAGTATTTCAGATTCCATATTTTTTGTTGAACTAAATTACCGCTTGTCTGGCCTTTTGGCACCGGTGAATTAAAACTTCTGCCAGTCTTCCTTTCTGGATTTACCGTTTGCAATGCACTGAAAGATGGAATCGGCTCGATCAATTTTCTCCACACCTCTCTAGCGGCGACACTGGACAAAACACCATTAGATAGGTAATCTCCAAAGTTTATTTGTCATGCTGTTGGGAAACTTGCCACATTGATTGCAGACAACCTGTTGGTTGTAGCGTTTAAAGTTTTGGCGTTAAGAATGAACATACCCCACCTCTGATTTGGTTGTTAATGTGATTTAAAGACAAATCCACGGGCTCGTTAAAACCGTGATTTTTTCTGGTGTTACTGGCTTGCCTTCCAGCAGTTGCATGGTAACATGCGTGGACATCGGGTTTAATATCGGCAAATTTTTTTGGCACAAATTCTGCTGTAAGACGTTGCTGATTTTGAACCAAAACACATTCATTTTTGGCCACCTAAATAGAACCGTTGTTTGACGAATTTGGGCTGCCCAAAAGCTAGTTTGGCCTCTTCCTTTGTCCACCAAATTTTGCTTCAATTCTTCACAACCAGGTACTGGTCTAGATGAATCATGCGCTGAAATATTATCATTATTCTGAGCCTTCTCTGCATGTATTCCGGCCAGATCCGTCTCTTCCCTAGATTTTGTTGGTGTATAACTCCAGGTCCTAGCTGAGGTGTTGGCGTATCATTATCGAAGCGGAGCCATTTTCCCCGTGCCCATTGTCATAAGTTTTTCCCTACAAGGATTATCCTTCAAAGTATAATCTATCTTTGCGTGGTCTTGGGAGGTCGTCTCTGTACCTCTTAAAGATACAAATTTAAGCCCTAAATTCTTATTAAATACAATTAAGTAGATAGTGGCAAATCGGGGTCGTCCACAAAGAAGAGAAATTTTCCTAAGGGTTCACATATAAAGGTGAACACTACACTAGATATAAAGATATGCATATATATAAGCTTGTAAAGAAGGGGGTTTTGGGTTGTTTTTTCTAAGTTTTCAATTTAAAGACAAGTTAACTAGCAAGCAATGTAAATCTACTAAATATGCAACAAACTACTAAGTAGAGTTTAAACACAACTTACAGGACCTTAGGCGTAATTGATTTCCACTTCCAAACCTTTTATCTATTACTGAAATACAACTTATTCAATACTTTCACTACTTATTGTGAAGATAAATCTTGTACCCTTCTTTGATAGTAGTTTACAAGAGTGAATTTGACATCTCTCGCTTAACCTCACCAATGACTCCTTTAGTCGTTCAACACCTAAAAGTATCCCATTAGTGGCATTAAGTACAAAGAATCAACAAACTTGGTAACACTTATAAACACTACACCATGGCTAAGCATTAAACCAATCCATGCATTTATACAAGATTAGTCAAGAACGTTCAACGTTCATAAACTTCTTCCATTTTCTACACAAAACAAACATGGTAAGGAATTCGACATTATCATATTTATCTAGCATTCATCAAATCATCAACTATATTAGAAACTCTACTTCATGCCCTTGGATTTCATATCAAAAGAAAGGAGAATTAGCTATTTTCTCCAAACCCTAACAAGTAATCATACAAGCAATTCATATAC
>JAUOBV010470788.1:0-10185 GCA_032360425.1 Rubia occidens | reverse complement strand
TTGTAATTGTAAGAATGTGAATCAACCTAAATGAACCACTCCGAAATATACCCAAATACAATATGAAATTTAATAAATTGACATGACCTAACTAGAACAAAACTCTAGTACAAAATACTACGAGACAATAACTAGAGCCGAAAATAACCCGACATGATCCAACCCGACCCGAATATAATCCGACCCGAACAAATCCGACAGTAATTTGACCTAATCCGACCTAACCCGAGTAAAAAAAAATACCTGACACGAGTGTAATCGAACCCAACACGACCCGACCCGAGAAAATTTCTGACACGATTTACCCCAATACGATAGGAACCCGACTCGACCCAAAAAATAAATATGATCAGTTTAACCCAACCCGTACCGTTTCTAACCCGACCCAAATCCAACACGATCACCCGAACTGACACCACTACTTACATAGCTAAGGAAATGAGTGGAAGAGTGCGTGGGGGCACAGTGGTATTAAGAGTGTGACATTACTTCTTGTTGTCTCCTGCTTAGTGGATAAATTATATTCTAAATTGTAGGCAAACCGTCCTGATTTATTATCTACTTAATACTATGGTAACGTTCCCTTTGTAGTCCACACATTTAGAGGAAAGTTGATAAAATTTTCATTTCTGTTGGATCCTTGTCATGCAATTGATCAAACATCACCTGCACTTGTACATTCGCTTTCATTTTATTTTTTTCTCTTGAAGAAGATTTTAAATAATGTATTTTTGTTTTCTCTCGTTTTCTAGATGATGTTTTTTTGCCGCATTTATTTGTTTATTTTTTCATAAATTTATTATGTTTAATACTATTTACTCACTCTATTTTCTTAAGTAGGTTTAATACTATTTACTCATTCATAAATTTATTATGTTTAATACTATTTACTCATAAATTTATTTGTTTAATACTATTTCTTTCCCCACCCGATTTTGTATCGAATGTTGCTGGACCTTTTCAAGTATCTTGAAATGAAATTTCTTTTACTTCAAAAAAATTTCTCGCAACACATTTCAGTTTGCAAATAACAACTAAAGCTATGATGCCAAACATAACAAAACAGAGAGAGTATTTATTTTTTGATTGGTTTGTCTTTGTTATCATTGTTCATTGAAAACAACTTAAACCTCATTTGTTTATCATGCATAAGAGGCTTTCATGAATCAATAAGTTCGAAATTGATAAGTGTAAAATGTGAGTCCAGAAATACTCGACTCAACATACTCGTGGACAACCAGATAATATTTAAATGCATAATTATATTTTAATTGTACTATTTTATTTGTCAAAAAGTCTTGCTTTAGGCAGGCTAAGTTTTAGGTTGAGACCTTTACATAATTACTATATATTCTAATTGAGATGAGTTTTTAAAAAACTGCTCAAAAAGTGAAGGAATTATTGTGTAAGTAAAATAACTCTAGTCCACACACACATATTGTAATTTCATAAATTAATTTTATTTTCTCATTTCTTCTTTTCTCACATGAAACCTTTGTCAAAAGATGCCGATTCACCAAAAATCGCAAATATAATCATAAATTGCCGGGAACCACCGGATTCGTGCTCTAATGCCCCTAAGTTTCGTACATATCGAGTCGACGCCACTGACAACACCTCTTCTCCGGGAAATAACCGCTATCAGCGGCAGCAGGCAGATGTTTTCTCTCAATTTGGAGCTCGACAAAGATACCAAGGAATGATTCCTCATCAAGGAGAATTCTCAGTTTAGCATTGACAATTCCTCAGGGTGGCGTCATATCAACTTCGTCATGGAGGAGCGGGAGATCGTCACAGTGTCGCGGCCACCAATCTTTGTGGCATCATCGCCGCAAACGTAGGAGAAGTGGATAAATTAGGAATACATGATAGGAGAAGGAGTATGTCTAGACGAAAGAGAATGAGTACATATAAACATCATATTTTAGCTTTACTGGGAAGATGATGATAGGTAATTGATGTCCAGAGTACATCAGTAATTTACTGGATGTTTCGTTTTTATGGTAGAAAATAATCAATTAGTGATACTATTATGTTTGTATCATTTTTGTTGATGCTTATGCTATTGTTGTTGATATTTATTATTTTTTGGTTAATTCTATTTGTTAGTGTTTATACTGCTTTGAATTGATGTTTACGTGTAGTTTATTGAGTTTTATGTTTTTTTGAAGATGATATTTAATTCGACAATTTAAGCTTTGATGATGTTATATAAGTTCCAGTTGATGTGTTGTTAGTTGTAGTCGACATTTTATGCTTTTTCAGTTGATGTTTTGTTAGTTGTATTTCATGTTTACGTGTTGTTTATTGAGATTTCTACTTTCAAAGTTGATAAATAATTTGAAAATTTAAGCTTTAATGATGTTTTATAATTTCCAATTGATGTTAAGTTAATGTTTTGTTGGTTGTAGTTGATATTTTATGATTTTCAGTTGATGTTTTGTTGGTTGTAATTGGTGTTTACAATTATTAGTTTGGCGATCATGTTGATATTTTGTTTGTTGTAGTTGATCTTTTATTATTTTCATTTGATGTTTTGTTGGTTGTAGATGTTTTTTATTTTTCAATTTAACGATCATTTTGATGTTTTAAAAATAATTATTTGATATTTTTTTGGCAGATTGCAGCAAGAGGGAAAATGATGGGGAAATTGGGGAAAGTTCCATGGGCAAAAATTAGGGAAATACCATGTGACAAAGAATGGAAAAGAATTGCACAAATGCCACTGCCTAAAGTTTAGACCGTTTCACAGGACAAGAGGAGGGGAAAAACCTTGTTCAATAGATGCACTGTCTTGTTGTCCCTAATCCCTCCTTCCGCCTTATCGAGTCCAATTTGACAAACCCTAGTTTATTATTCAAATCTCTAATTTTTGTCTCTGCCAAACATTTTCCTAAAGCCAAAAAGAGTATCTTTTCCAACTTAACTATGGCGGCTACTTGACGATTCTCGGATTCGAGTCACCCCTAATTCATGAAATAGCAAAAATCTTCAGTCATAAGGCAAGCAGAAAGTTACTGCAAATGTTTTCTGCAATCCTTTTCTTCTATGATTCTGAATACATCCTAGCAATGTTGATCCATGGGAAGTCAAATGTAAACCTCAGGCATCTTTTGATCAGTAGGCACTCTGTCTTTGCAATGGTTTGCTCAATTGTGGAGTACCTTGTGTAAATCTACTTCTTCTCGGATTTGAAGGAACACTGGTGGATAAGCAACACTGGTCTTACTAAGGTTGTTACTGGTGAAATCATCAAGAAATTGGCCATTATAACTGTTGGTTGGGCCTTCACTCATCTCATTAAGATTCAGCACGAGGACCATAACAAATTGGTGACTCATGTAGTTTACAAGTATGTCTGCAACCCTGGCTACAATGGTTTCTTCATTTGGGTTGTTGTCACTCAAATACCGTTGTGTAATCCGCTATCTACCATCGCATTTTTCATTGTGGTCTGACATTTTTTTCTTCAAGAATATCGTATGAAAAGATCTTCTTGAGGCAGTTTTTAAGATCTCAATATGATGGTTATTCTAGGATAGTTCCTTCAGAGATTCCATTTCTAAAATGATGGCAATGAAAAAAAAAAAGATTGCCTCACATGATCTCTTTATTTGGTAGTTTTAAAAAAGAAAACTAGTTTCATATCTTATAGATGGTAAATATATTTAAATTTTAAATGTATTAATGATAATTATAAACTTGTATAGTTGATTTGTTAAATAAATTCAATTTTATTAAGACTATTTTTTAGCCTCCAACATAGTTCAACAACAATTTTTTATGCCCTAAGAAAAATAGTATCACCTCCTTGTCCTAGCATTTTTTTAAACAACATTTTTGGGCCATGATGTCTTTACCGTTATAACTCCGTTAAAATTTGTCACGTAATTTTTACCACCCCTTTTTATTTCCTTTTTTCTTTCAACCACCACGTGTTCACCAGGTGGTGGATGTGCGGCCTAGGGTGTCAAATGGGAGAGTTAGATCAACTCATTACCCAATCCAATGAAGCACCTATATAAATAGATCATGATCCAACACAACACATTTACTAGTATACCATAATGAGTTGAATTTTAAACAGGTTAACCCTTGAGTTACCTATTATGATCCAGTGAGTTAAAACTCATTTTAACTAATGGATCGTTATTATTTTATCTAATAATTCAGTACTCAGTTAACTCAATAAATCATGTACTCCCTCTATTCTAACCAAATCTGGATAGAATTTTTTTCCAGTTAAATTTGTCAAACTTTGACCACATATTTAAATAGATATATGAACAATAATATTATCATATGAGATATTATTAGATTTTTTGTAATATGTAATTTCTAAACATTAATTTTTTATGTGTCATTATTATACATAGTTTCATATATTTACAGTCAAACATATTTATTGAATACCGTGAAAAAGATTCCGTTCAAGTTTGGTTGAGTAGTACCATTAAATTAGTGAAATATTATTATAATAACTTACACTCTTAATTTTAACATTTAAATAGGTATAAAAACTCATCTCCATAGAGCAGTTGTATGGATAAAGAGTGCACGTGGGGACACATGTCCTCCAATGATTTAAAGTTTGGGCCACGTTCAAGTCAGAATATGGTCGGATTCGAGCTCAGGTAGGGCTTGTGTTCATGCCAGATTGCGGGAGTTTGGTCTTGTTCAGGCCAGGACATGTTCAGGTTGCATTTGGATTAGGTTGGTGTTGGGCTGGGCCTATGTTGGGGTTGGAGTTGGGTTCATTTCAAGTTTGTTCCCGGGTGAGATTGGATTTGAGCCAGGATTGTGTCGGGTTCAAGTTTGGGTCAGTCGTCTAAAAGATCAGGTCGCATTGCAGCAATTCAGTTTGGGTTGGGGTGGGTCAAGTTGGGTTATGTCAATTTTGGTTTATGTTAATTTTGTAATCATGTGAAGTTAAGGCCGACTCTGGTCAAGATTCGAGTTTGGTCAATCCCTAATAGGTTTTTGGTTATTTAATAACATTTATCTCAATTGCATGTTTATTATAAAGTAATTATGATGTTGAAAGGTAACGGGGCAACGACAACATAAAAATCACACATTATTGTCTTCGTTTTGTCTTTATCTTTAATTTTCACAAAGAGGTTGATTATGTGATCATCGGGAATTTGACTCTTCCCGTGAACCCTGATAGAGGATTATTGATTTCGGTAACTTATGTCTTCCGATGCCTAATTGGTCGAAGCAGCTAGTGAACATAAATTATCGTTGAAGACTCTCTTTACCAAGTTGTTCCCTATGACACGACCAAAAACTGCCATAGGATCAGAGATTTGGATGTGAGACATTTTCAAGGACATCATCAGCATTGGATAAAGTGGTAGTTTCTTCTGGCCCAAAACGCTCATCCCTAGGTTTCTCTAGTGGATTGGATCGATTTTTTTCCTTTAATGATGTATTTCACATACCATCACTAATAATCCCATTTATTATATTGACTACTTTACCGCTCTTTATCTTCAATGAGATGTTGATTATTTTCTTTGTTAGGATGTCAATCCTCCCTTATTTCTAGTATCTTTTCCTTCCGCACAGGGCTCGAGTTACTGAGACTCTACTTCTTTTCTTTTGGGAGGTCCTCCTTAGGAGGAGAATAAAAATATTCTTGAAACATTCCTCGAATGTGATATTTCTCAATCATTTCCTTCACATGGTAGCATTCATCTATTTCGTGTCCATTATCCTTATTGTAGCCACAACACTTTGTTGACATCCTTCTCCCAGGGTTATACTGTAAAGGTGGTGGTGTAGGGAAAATGTGCTTGTTGATGGCTAGGATGCTTGCCCTAAACCTATTAAATGGGGTGCACGACTTGATTTGTGGCTTGGATTTTTTCCTTTTCATTTTGGATCTATCAATTCAATTGATCTTGTCACTATCTCTCTTCGTCTTGGTGGCTTTCTTCACTTTGGTGTATCTCTCCATGATGGTTTGAAACTGCTATATGGTAGATGGAGTGTCAGCCACTATGTTCTCGTATAACTTTTCACCAGTCATGCCATTCATGCATCCTGAGATAAAGATGGTGGTCTTTTTGCTAATAACATCCAGAATCTCTTATGTGTAGCGTTTGTAGAAAGTTGCAGTTGACTCTTTAGAGTTATACTGATGGTTCAGAAGATCCATTGTTTTCTTGGTAAAATTCTTTAGTTGGTGGAAGCGTGTAAGCAAGCTTTGACCGAAGACATGATAACTAGTGAGCTTTTCTCTAGGAAAGACTCAAACTATTGTAGGGCTTTACCCTTGATGTATGGCCCAACTAACTTGCATCTGGTTTCATGAGGAATGTCATGCAACGTAAATACCTGTTGATAGGTCATCAATAATTGTCTTGGATCGGACTCTCCATCATAGGTAGGGACATTAACTGGGAGTTAACGCACCAAATTCTAAGAGGTTGCTTCTATAGCTGACATGAATGGCGAGGAGATGGGTCATCCTTACTTTACTATTTCCAACTCTTTATCGATAATGTTGAGGTTCCTATCATCTGTGGGTTTCTCCGCCATCTTTTTTTTTACCGATGTAAGCTTCAGTGCAAACCATCATTGTTGTATGAAGAGGTGTCATTGTATGAAGATGTATCATTGTGTGAGCCAAAGGTCGTGAGGTTTGACATGTGGTTAGATTCGTCCTTGGTTGTTGAATATGCATCTACCCGGATGTGTGAAGCAGTGAAGCAGTCCCTTAATTAACGATGGTTGACCACTGAGAGGCTTGTTGCATCTGATAGTAGCCTTTCCAAGATTCAGGCTAGCTTGTGCAACAGTGATCGGGGCAGACTGCATCTTTTGTATTATTGTCTCTTGCATTTGTTGCAACTGGTGAAATGCTGACGCTTATGTCTACATCTACATCAATGGAAGCGATTGTATTATCCAGTGTGCCTTTGTGGGTAGGCGCACTTGTGTATGTTTAAAGCCTGGTATTCTCCCGCTAGCAAATTGCATCTCATTTATTAGTGTATATAAGGCGTAATGAGGATTAGGACTTGACTGAGAATGAGTGGTGACTTCTACTGGCCTCAAAGAGGAGGCAAAATTGTGTTGTTCCTCCACAAATCTAGTGAAGTCTGCCCATCTGTTGCTAGATTAACTTATTTCTTATGGCTTGCTCTCCTGTATCTAGTGACGCTGTGAGTGTATCCTTGATATCTCTGTATTCTCTCACCTATATAGTTGTAACTTCAGTCGTAATCGAATCAATATGTGGCATTGTGCTAGCCACGTCATTAATGGATGGATTTTCCATGGGTGAATTTTTTTACCATCATTTGTTAATCAGTTGTCGGAGGTGGCTCAGTTATTGTAGGATGCGGGTTAGCCCTAGCTAACAGACTAGTAGCCTTCTAAAACGGATCTCCTCCGCCAACCTGGCTAGAAGCAGCATGTAAGTTTCCCTTCTTTGTAGTTCTCTTCGGTGTTGCCATTGAACAAAGTTATTGGTTGTTGACAATTGGGGTCCCATCGAGCATGTCAATTGATGCATATCGAACCGCGATATTATAACCAAACATTGCTTCAATGCACCGACCTGCACAACATACTCTAGGGGCTGGCCGGAGAACAAGCTCTGATGCCAAAGTCAGACCAAAAGTATTCTATCTAAGTATTGAGAGTTGAATGAATAAAACAAGTGAATGCCTTGGTATGTATAGGGTTCAGTTCCTAAGAGATCTCTCAATCATGCTAGGATAAGTATGCAATTTCCACGTAGGAATAACTGTCTTACCGTAATGGAGTTACTATACATTCACAATACAATAATTGTACCTGGAGAAGAGGTGTGATTCGAATGTAGAATCAAATTTGGAGATATTCACTTTGGTTGTTGGGCTTCGATCCAACATAATGTATAATATGACCTTTGGCCCAGCTGATTAATAGTAGCATGGCTGCATGGATAAGTTTCAACTTCGACCCTTATTAATGATCTGAATAAATAGCTTGGCTATTATATCTATGATCACAATGCGATGCTTCCTTCTCACTTGAGACACACACATATCCTATTTGCAGAGAAGCTAATAGGTTGTGGATGCTATGTCACACGAATCAAGTTCTGGATCATCCACTAGGTTTCTTTACTTTGCTTCTTTCTCATCAATTTGTTAAAAACACAACAAAATTTGATTGTGTAGATCATCTCGACTTTCGATATAAACACACTGCATTTTCAACTTTATTATCTTAGTAAAACTTCATCAATTAGGGCGGTGATTTGGACATAATTTATTTTAAAAACATCTTATTACTGTAATATAAGTGACACAATAATACTTTTAGATTTACGCATTATTCGATTCTTAATCGCACATTGTTTATCATCACAAAATTACCAATGATAACTACTCCCTCTGTTCATTAATGTTTGACATATTTTTATCTTGTTTTCTCAAGACATGTTTGACCATTAATAACTTTTGATGCGTATGTTAATATCATGTAAAATTTTAATGTTTGAAAAGTACATGCTACGTAGAATCCAACGATACCTTACATGAAAATATTACTACATACTGAGTATATGTTATATGAAATTTATGGTAAAACGTGGTTTGAGAAAGTTGACTGAAAAATGTGCCAAACTTATCTGAACGGAGGGAGTATTGTCATAATGGGCAACTATATAATAATAATGGTTACATTCGTAACACTATTTTATAGCACTCAAAATAAGACTTAACTGGCATGAGGGTGACCTTGGAAAACAAATTTGTTAATTTTGAGAGTTGAATCCAAAATTTTAATCGTATAATTTGGAGCAAAAGGTGAAATCTCATATTTTAACTGTCACTCACTATCACATTACATGATAAATTAGTACGACTCAAGAATTAATTAACTGTTGGTTCATATACCCGGTGCTTATAAGGAATTTTTCTAAAATTAGAAGAAATTAAAAGAATACAGTAATTTTTAAAGCTATTTATCAAACATTTAGCCGCCTATTCACTCATGCGATACAATTTTCCTTACTTTCTGTGGGCAGATACTGATTGGAATCATTTGGGCCATTTTATACAGAAGTCAGAATTGAGAAAATTACAAAATAAATAATTTATGGATTAATCTCTCCCCTTCATTAAAAATTTAGGCAAAACCTTGAAAACACCGTCTTTCCATATGTATATGGAAAGACGGGGTTGAATTTGAATTATAGAAAGGTAAAAGATTTTAGTTGCAATATTAACAATTTATTATGCAATATACAGGAGTGATAGGTTTATGACCCGATTAATACAACCCAAAAATTTTGTTTTGATTTCTTCAAATTTACAGTTTAAACTTTGGTCTTTCCATAACTTATGGAAATGTCGTCTTTCAAGAGACGGACTCCAAAAATTATGCATTAAACTAAGAAAAGAACCAAAATTTACCACTCTACATGTATCTTATTAAATATTTCGCTTTTCAACAGACTATAAATAATGTTTTACCCTTTAATAAATTATAAACACAGGGCAAAGAAAATCATGTTATTTAAGTAGTTTGGAGGGCAATTTTCAAACTCTTTGGGAAGAATTTAGGAATAAAAGTTATTATATAAACTACACTATTGAGTTGTAACAGGAGTTTTTTCAACGTGATAAATATCAAGTACTAATTGCTGTCAAATCAAAGAGTTTGACATCATTGATTTTATAAAATTACAAAATATGTATAGTACTAATATTAATACGAGTATGTATAATATAACAAGAATCCTATACTCCATTCGTCCCACTTTTTCAAAGTCAAATTTAGTAAACTTTGACCATAAATATAAATTCATCTATATCTAATAAATATATCACGTGAAATATTGTTAAATTCATCTTAACATATATTTTCTAAATATTAATTTTTATGCATAATTGGTATATATAACTAGAGACATTGACGGTCAAACATGATCATTGAATACCGTAAAAAAACAAACATGTCAATTCTCCCGTGACGGAGTGAGTATTTAGTAATTAAATAAATAATTACCCTTCTTTCGTCTTGAGGGAGGAAGATTTATTGATAATGATTGGTATTGGTGTCAGCATTCATCTTACTCCCTCCGTTTCACTAACAATGACACATTATTTTGGGTGTAGTAATTTAAGAGATGGTAAATGAGTGGATGAAATTGAATTGAAAGAAGAGAAAGTAAAATGAGTG
>JAUOBV010470677.1:0-10186 GCA_032360425.1 Rubia occidens | reverse complement strand
GGTAACGCGGATTTACTTGTTGAAATGCGGCTTCAGAGTTTTTATTTTTTTCGGTGTAGACTTCTTGTTCCTGCTTTTACCGGTATTTGCTTTTGTTTTTATCACTTTGAAGATGCATTATGGAAATGCGTCTTCACTCTTTTCCCTTTTTGTCTCTTTTTTCTTTGCTTCTCCATCGTTTCTGTGACCGAGTTTCTACATTTTTCTCCATTTCTCCATCATGAAATATATTGTATGTATTGTGTGAAATGTAATGGAATATGTTTTTTGGCAATGAAAATTGAGATTTCTTTTCAAGCAATAATTAGTTGTATGTACGAGCTACGTGAAGAGAAATTTGTGAATGACAATGTATATAATGAATGAGAGATACATCGGAAGTTTTTTGACTGAAGGGATAATTATTTTTTTGTAGTGATATATTGAATGAAATATTATTAAAAAGTAAGTTCATATGAAAATTATATTTTTATTTAAATTCGACACTTATACAACTCAAAAATTAACATTATAATGTTTTTATTCAAATAATAATTAAAATATTATATATTTTTCAAAATAATTATAAAGTATAATTCAGTTAAAATAGTATATAAAATAGTTATATTTATATAAAATAATATTATTTTATTTATAATATAAAATAATAAATTAATTATTTCATAAGAAAATAATATATATTTATATTAAAATATTATGACAAATATTATTGTTAAAAAGTGAGTTGATATGAAAATTATATTTTTATTTAAATGCGACCCTCATACAACTCAAAAATTAACATTATAATGATTTTATTCAAATAATAATTAAAATATTATATTTTATTCAAAATAATTATAAAGTATAATACAATTACAATAGTATATAAAATATTTATATTTATATAAAATAATATCATTTTTATTTATAATATAAAATAATAAATTAATGATTTTATAAGAAAATAATATATATTTATAATAAAATATTCTGAATTTTAATTATTTAATAATAAATATTATTATTTAAAATAAGTTCATATGAAAATTATATTTTTATCTAAATTCGATCCATGTACAACTCGAAAAGTAATATTATAATATTTTTATACAAATAATAAATAAAATATTAATTTTTTCCAAAATAATTATAAAGCATAATTCAATTAAAATAGTATATAAATTATTTATATTTATATAACATAATATCATTTTTATTTATAATATAAAATAATACATTAATGATTTTATAAGAAAATAATATATTTATGTTAAAATATTCTAAATTTCAATTATTTAGGAAATAGTATTATAATTAAAAAATGAGTTCATATGAAAACTATTTATTTATTCAATTATCATATGAACTCATTTTTTGTATGAAAATATCATGATATTATTTTTCGGATGAAAATATAACTATTTTATATAATATTGTAATTGATCTATGCTTTATAATTATTTTAATTTTTTAAATGTTTTATTTTTTTATGAAAGCTTTGTATATAGATATCAACTCCACTTCAAAATTTACAAGGTTTAAGCTCTCTCTCCCAGCCCTATACATCTCCTTACTGGACCGTAAAGCCCAACTTTCTTTCTACAAACTCAACAACTATCCTTCTACATCTCCTCTAATAACTCCTGCATATCACTTGCTAACTTCATTTTGACCAAATTTTGATCCCTCCATTTGCATTTTGTAGCAATCTGCACTGCCAGTGTCTCTGCTTTCAGCTTCTTCATCTCAAATACTCTATTGTTTCTTTCTCTCCATACATAGTACAATACTGTAGTCAATTTTTGCAGTCTCTTCCCTTTTTTCTTTTTTTTTGCTTGCTAGAACATCCACCTCTTCATGTCTCTTAGGCTTCCATAAATTCTCATCTCTAATTTGGTGTTTATCTCCTTCATGAATTTACATTCAACAAACAGGTGATGCGCAAATTCTGTTTTTTTATCACAGAAGCAACAGAACTGCTGTGTGCTAAGAATTCCAAATTGTTGCAATCTATCTGCTGTTGCAAGTTTTTTATTCAGGAGCATCCAGATGAAGAATTTGTGCTTTGGATGAATCAGTTTATGCCAAACTATTTTTGATTTTGCCTTAACTTCATCTCCACCCTTTAACAGATTATACACCTCTCTGATTTTCAGTTTCCCTTTTTTATCACAACATTTTGTCAACTTGTCTTTCATCTTGTCCCTAATCCTCAGCAGAGTTTTCCATGCCCAGCTTTGTGATTCTGAGATTTTGCATTCACTGAACTCCTCCCCATTCTTATAGTATGCCTGAAGCCACTTTACCCAGAGAATGTCTTCCTTTCTGCTAATGTCCCATACATGCTGGCATAATACAGCAAGGTTCCAAGCTGCAGGGTCCCTTACTCCCATTCCTCATTTTTTTCCCAGACAGATGGCATCCCATGAAACTGCATTGAAACCTCTTTCATCCTCTTCTCTTCCCCATAAATAGCAGGTGCATATTTTCACTATCCTGCTGTGCACACTTTCTAGTATTTTCATGATTCCTCCCCAATATCCAGTTATGCTGAGAAGCACTGAATTTATCATTTGTAATTTCCCAGCATGTGATAAATTTCTAGACCCCCAGCTCTTTATTCTTCTTCTGATCTTTTCTAGCAAGATTTCACAATCCATCTTATCCCATTTGACTGTAGAAAGTAGCAGGCCTAAGTACTTCATTGGAAGATCACCTTTCATAATCTGTAACACAGATGCAAGTACTAGCTTCTCCCCTTCATCTATTTTTGAAAATACAAATTTTGATTTCTCTGTGTTTACCTCCAATCCAACTGTTTCCTGGAACTGTTTCAGGCATGCTCTAATC
The DNA here is from genome assembly GCA_032360425.1 of Rubia occidens. Taxonomy (NCBI): domain Eukaryota; kingdom Viridiplantae; phylum Streptophyta; class Magnoliopsida; order Gentianales; family Rubiaceae; genus Rubia; species Rubia occidens. Next base: position 7,354 of record JAUOBV010470677.1, on the reverse strand, counting down.
CCCTCCATTGATTTTCTATTGGCCCCACAGAATAGAAGTAGGCCATTAGCAAATAGTAATGAGTTCACCCCAACTTTTCCACACCTCTGCTGATAGTCTATCAATTTTCTATCAAAATCTCTTTTCAACAACCTTGATAGGTACTCCATGCAGATTACAAATAAGAGAGGTGACATAGGATCCCCTTGTTTTACTCCTTTCCCAGCCTTAAAACTTTCAGCATACTTTTCATTTAAGCTTAGACAGAAAGAAGCAGTTTTGATACATTTTTCAATCCATTCAACAAATAACTCAGGGAACTTCAACTCTTTCAACCAGTCCATCAAGAAATCCGAGCTAATGTTATCAAATGCCTTACTCAGATCAAGTTGCAAAACACAGCTAGGCTTCATAGTTTCATTCTTATACCTAAGCAACAAATCTTGTGCTAATAAGATATTATGGGCAATGTGCCTTCCTTTTATAAAAGCACTCTGATTAGTACTTATTATATCAGGCAAGACATTTCTCAATCTAGCATATATCACCTTGGTTATCAACTTGTATATCACAGAACAACATGCTATAGGCCTGTATTCTGAACATACCTGTGGGTTCTCAACTTTTGGGATCAGGCATATTACTGTATTATTGAAGTGTTCAGGGATTTCTTCTCTATCACTGCTTTCACCACATCCTTCCCTACAATGCTCCAAGCTTCCTTAAAGAATTGGCTGGTGTAAACATCCCTACCCGGGATTTTACTGGATTTTACGCCATTCAGTGCCTCCAGTATCTCCAGCTGACTAATTGGCTGGATTAAGTCAACCTGCTTCTCCACACTTACCAGCTTCCCAAATTTTGTCACTTCTCTATCCATTTTTTTTGTGGCCATCCCTCCTCCTAACTGTTTTTTGAAGTGCTGAACCAACTTTTTTTCAATCTCAAGTTGGTTAGTTACCATCTCATCTCCCACTTTTAGAGTAATTATGCAGTTCTTATTCTGCCTTGCTTTTGCTGCTGCATAAAACATCTTTGATGGCCTATCCCCCTCATTGAGCCATTGCATTTTTAGCTTTTGTTGAATGAATATCTGTTCAGCTTCCTGCAGTTTCTCCACTTTTTTTCCTCGCATCAAATTCTAGATTCTAAATTGACTCTGATAGAGGATTCTCATTTAGTCTTTCTTGAAGACATCTCCACTCTTCCATACTATCGGCCACCTTTCGTTCTATTGACCCAAATTCATTTTTTAAAATCTTTTGTAGTGGTTTTTCCAGAGCCTTAAGCATTCTTGCTAACTCCTTCATGCTGTTTATTCTCCTGCTTCCTCATGTCTGCTTTATAGTTCCATCAAAACATTCAGAGAGAGATAGCATATTGAAGTACTTGAATGGTTTTCTGAATGCACTCACATCAGCATCCATTATGATCAGTAGAGGCAGATGATCTGATGCCATTTCATTCTTTACTTCACAGTATGCATTTTTCATTTTCTCCAACCATTCTACATTGATAATTCCTCTATCTATTCTGCTCATAACTCTTTCTTCTCCTATCCTTCTATTACTCCGGGTATAGAAGCTCTTAATTGTTTTTATGTTTATCATTTCCAGCTCTTCTATTGCTTCCTGAAACTCTTCATATTCATTTTCTTCCACTGGAATACCTCAAATTCTGTCTACAGCTTCTAGTGGTGAATTAAAATCCCCAACTATTAGCCATGGAATACTCCTTTTCCCTGTAGTTTTTAGAAATCCCCATAGTTCTTTTCTCTTCTGCTTTGAGTTATTCCCATAGACTGCTGTGCAATTACAGAGCCTCTTTATATCAGTTTAGTATATTTATACTTATTTCAATTCAATATATTTATACTTATTTCAGTTCAGTAACTACCATCAATCAATAAAACAAATATATTAAGACAATTATTAAAATTGAAAATAAAATATTACAAATCCATATTTTTTTAAAAAAAAGCTTTAAAAAGTTTGATATGAGAATTTCATTTTTGATATGAAAGTTCATGTTATCCTGAGATTATCTGCATTTCAATTCATTTGAGCTCAATTTAATTCAGCTCATTTAAGTTCAGATAATTTTAAACCAGTTTAGTTCAACATGAATGTTTAGAATGGAATTTAGATTAATTCAGTCATATTGTTACTATTTTTCAATACACTTATATTTAATTTAGCTCAGACCAATGCATTTAAGTTCAATTCAGATAAGTTAAGATCAATGCAGTTCAGTTTATATTAGTTCTTTTGATAAATGTTTGTCTTTTTTACACTATTTTAAAATGATTTAGATTTTTACTATTTTAATCAAGTATAATAATAAATTTAAAAATATGGTAAATAAATTTATATAATAAAATAAATTTTATTTTGGTTAACATATATTTTTTAGAATTAAATTTTAGTTTTGGAATTCAGTATATTTAAACTTATTTCAGTTCAGTTAAACATATTTAAACTTATTTTAGTTCAGTTAAGTATATTTATATTTATTTCATTTCATTTCACTTCAGTGTATTTAAATTAATTTGGTTCGGATAAGATCAAATCAATTTCAGAGAACAAGGCCTTACTCAACCAATTAATTAAAAGAAAAAACATAAACATTAGAATACTCTCTCTGTATCTATATTAGGCAAGATTTTTTTAATTTCATCCACTAATTTTAATTTTTTACTTTCTACATTTAATTTTGTCCACTCATTTTCTTCACCAAAATCCAAACACCTAAACTTATGGTGAATCTAATAGAAAAACAAAGGGAGTATCATATTTTAACAAACTCAAATATTTTTTAAAAAAACTATGAGATCGATTTGTAGTTTGTAAAACTTAAGGTTGATTTATGCAATTCGAAAAACATTTACTCCCTCTATTTCTCTATTTGTTGCACACTTATCTTATTAGAATTTTTTAAATGACACACTTTTTATCCATTGCATGATTAATTCAATCTCATTCACTCATTCTACTTTGGAAAAAGTGCTTTTATAACCCTACCTACTTGACAATTGACATAAGTGCCAATATAACTTTTTGATAACTAAAAGTGCAGGTATAACTCTATCTAGTTGATGTAAGTGTAATTTTACTCATTCCGACATCCGGCGGCGGTTCAACGGTGGTTTGGCGACGGTGGGTGGTGGTTCAACGGCGGTCCGACGGTGGTTCGACGGCTGCGAGCAGCGGTCCGGCAAAGTCAATGCCGGAAATGGGGTCCGAGAGTTATATTGGCACTTACATTAACTAGTTAGGGTTATTTTTACATTAAAAATTATCTAAATGTTATATTGGTATTTAATCAAATAGGTAGGGTTATATTGATATAAATCCCTTTATTTTTTTAAAAAAAATATAAGAAATATTGGTTTTATGAACACCAACTTATTGCACATGGAAATTTTCTTCCGTTTTTCCTTTGATGTTTTTTCTGGTGAAAATCAAACGGGTAGGGGTTGTTTGGTGTGCATGAACTTATGCGGTAATTTTAGGATTGAAACAATTGTTTAGTTGAGAACGACTGTCAGCAACTTTCAGATTTGGCAAACTATTTTTTCAAAATATCCTTATTTTTTATACTTACGAGTGGGTCAAAAGTAATTCCTCCATTTTATTAGGAATGGAGGACGTACTACTTCCATTTTTATTGAGTTTGACACTATATTTTGAAGTGTTTGAATTTAAGTAAATAAAATGAGTGGATAAAATTGATTTTAGAAAGAAAAAAGTAGAATGAATTGATGAAATTGAAAGAATCTTTCCATAAAAGGAAAGTGTGTCGAATTCAAAAAAAACAATACAAAACGAAAAGTGTGCCACATCCATTGAAACGAAGGGAGTGCCCAATTTCTGATTAATTACAAACTCCATTTTTAAAAATAGTTCCTGGCATGTCCATAAATTAAGCTCCATTATGAGCTGTCTTCCATCAAACTTTCTCTTATTTTTAAACTCATTCATATATGCAAAAAAAAAAACAATGTTTATTATAACTAGCATGATTACACCTCGTAAGTACTGTATTATTCATTAAAAAAAATAGGATGCATTTTCATATACTTTTTATATCTTACAACTAAATTGAAAATTAAATTTTAAAATTTGTTCATTTAAAATAGTTAAAGAATTACTAAATGAAATAATCAATTTTGTTTGATTTGATTGTATAATCAAACAGATGAATATAATAACTTTCCTTCAATTGCACCCACTCGTTCTACAGTTTACTTTTTTACATTCAATTGCATTCACTCATTCTACTTGTTACTTTCTACAATGAATTTCATCCACTATTTTTCTTCAACTAAATCCAATCACCAAAACTTATGGTGCCACTAATCGAGAAACGGAGAGATTATTAAGCATGCAAAAGATTTGTTAAGGAAATACATCAATGATGAGAGTTACAATATATATGGTTACAACAATCCAAAGTCTAACGGTAATAGGATTTTAAATCTATAAGAAAATTACTATCTATAACTAATTAAATAAGAAAACTAATTATATTAGATAACTACCATTTATGACATTTCCTACAAGGAAAGAGTTTTTATTTCCTTAACAACCCTCTTTACCTCATCATGGTATTACTTAACATGCTCAGCAGTACCTCATTCTGTCTTTTCAAGAAGAACTTCTTGATGCCACTGGTCGAGGGTGTCATAATCATCATCAAGGATTTTGAGGGAAACTTCTTTTCGATCCCTATCATTAATCAATTTGCGCAGTTCATTCTGAAAATTATATACGAAGGGATGGATCCCACTACACCACACATATTGCTTATGTTTAGCCTCTGCTGTATCATGATTGAATCTCTGTAGATCTCCATTAGCCTTCTCTAACTCTTCCCTCAACTGGTCGGAGGCATACCAATACCAACCGGCCTTGAGATAGTATAAAAAGGCACAGTCCTCTATTTCACGATGCCATCTCCTCAGAGCTTGTAAGAAATTGAAGATAGAAATCTCTCAAAAAAAAGAGGAGATTTATACTGAATCAAGGACAAGCACTACGAAACAAAGAGAGATATCATTCGTTTAAAAGAGAGTTTAAGGGCCTTCAAGCAAAAGCTGAGAACAGAGGGCTTATACATCGTTTCTTTGCCACTGTCTTGAGTTGCCCCCTCCAGATGCTTCGGTGTCGTTAGGCCTCAAAACCCCTCCTTGAATGGGGGCATTGCGCCTTACCCCCTCATTCCTCTGAACGGGGGCTTAGGATTCAGAACAACCTTTTTCCATTCACCATCCTCGTAATGGTCGAGAGCCTAAAGCTCATTGGCAGAAAATACTCTATTCTAAGCTTTCAAATAGTTGAGGAGGGGAAGATATACCCTGCCATCCCGAATCGATTACCACAAAAGGAAGCCCAAATCCTCCACAACCTTAGGGTTGATCGTAGGAAGCAAACAACTCCTTAGATAGCTTCGACGCCAGTGAGCTTTGAGCCATCATTATGCATGCCCTGAGAAGCTTATAGAAAAGCCCCTGAAATCCTTCATTTTCACGAGCTTGTTGGTGAAGACCTAAAACAAGACACCTTGCCCTCAAGAGTCTAACGCTCTGTTTGGCAGAATTTTTAACCTGCTGTATTTCAAAGCAAAGTACTTTTCAGTGTTTGGTAAAGTGCTAAAAAATAGCTTATTTTGAAAGAAGAAGTTATTTTTGAGGAGAGCATAAATTGTTTTCCCCCTGCTTTCAAAATAAGCCAGTTTTGCTTATAAGCACGGCTGTACCAAACAGAGTCTAAAGACCTTTAAGATTGGTGTTCTCGGCAATTAGAGTCTCTACCTCTGTATTGATCTTGTTTTTCTCTTTTAAATTGTGATTGGATACCTAGAGCTCGTTCTTTGATGCTTCGAGGGTACCTTAGCTGTCTGGAGATCATTGTTAGATGTCCGAAGAAACTCAGTCTCCATTTGAAGGGTTGTGCAAGCCTTCTGAGATTTCTCGAAAAGGCCTACTAGCTGGTCGATATGGCGGGCACTAGCGAAAAAGACATTGGTAGCCGAGTTCAAAGCAGTCGCTAACAAATATGATGGGACAAGAATGTTAGAACTTTGACAGCGACCAAAAGAAAAGAAACCTTGGTAAATCGATATCAGGGACTTGACAAAGGATGGTTAGCTAATTACAATGAAATGGAACTTGAAGGATGCATCATGCATCCCTAAGACATTCTCAGCAATCGGGGATTTGCAGCCTTTCCCCTCCCCCCATCGGCCCTTTGCCAGTGTAAGTTTTGAACTGTTAGCTCCTTCGCTACCATGCCTCCAACGCTCGGCGTTGCCATTGGCCACCAATGCCTCCACATCCATCGCAAGTGTCATTGTCACCCTGTATGATTTTTTTGTTTGAGGTTCTATGGAGATTTAAGGTTTGAGATTCAATTAGAATTTTCAATTAGATTTGAGTTTGAGATTATATGTTACAAATTGAAGGTTGAATATGTATTGATTTTATTTAATTGTTTTGATGTTTAATGTGGTTTTTTTTGTGTGTTTGTGTTATGTAACCTTGGTTGTAACCTTTGAAGGATGCTGGAAACTGATTGGTTTCCAGTAGTTTTTTTAAAATGTCATAATACAAGTTTCAATTTTAGAACTTAATTCAGATCTAATCAAAGGCGTTTCTTTAGCCACCTTTAATCGATCCCTGTTTAAAGACAGAGTTAGAGAATGCGCCTCAAAGAGTGTTCTGTGATTCAGTAGAAGTGCCTTTAATGACCCATGTCTCCATTAGTAATATACTCCTCTCATTATGTCCCTCTATAAGTTTCTTACTACAATATTCATCCCTAGTAAAGGATGAATTTGAAAGAGCCACATAAAGCTCTTATTTCTAAACCAAATTAGTCCTATTTATCCCTCACTTAATCAATCACAAAGCTCAAATTTAAGCTTTATACACAAAAGAAAAGCCCTCCCTTCAACCAAGCCCAAATCCTAATCCTGAGGAGGCTACCACTTCCGCCGCCATCGCCCGACCGGTAGCTTCCCCTCCCTTTTCCTTTCTAGTCTTTCTTTTTTTTTCCTTTTTTTAGTCCATATAATGGGAAAGGCTAGTCGTCATTGACACCATATCCGTCACCACCAGCACCAGAATCCTTGGTGACCACCTCCAACAGCAACGAATGATGTGAATCGTTAGACTCATTGCTGCAGGCAAGCCACCCACATTCCAGAGAAGCCAACATTTCTAGCGAGGTAATCGGTACTTTATCAAGTTCGCTGGCTGTCTAGCTGATGAGACGTCAAATGCATGTATTTTTCAAAAAATTTAACATCTCTTTTGTTATCTTTTGTTGGAAAATTGCTAGATTTAGGTAGGTTTACATCATAAGGGGTTTAGATA
>JAUOBV010470568.1:0-10186 GCA_032360425.1 Rubia occidens | reverse complement strand
GTGCATTGTATGTATTCTACTGCAACTGCAATTATTTTCCCTTAATTATCTCTGATAACTATCCCCGGACCTGCATCTCCATTACTCAGCCAAGAGCCATCAGTGTTTAACTTAAAATTTTCATGGAATTTCAAGGTTTAGATTTTTAGTTTTGGATTTGGATTTGCTTCAATGTTTTTCAGGAGTCTTGGATGATTAGAGATCAATCCCATCAAGATATCACTTATCTGAAATAAAATCTTTTTGATGAGTTGCTGTATGTTGAAATTTTTATCTTCATATAAGATTTTATTCCTGATACATCATATATTTCAAGTTATTATCATTGGTAAAATTTTAATCAATGCTGATAGATATTTCTTTTGTACTATATATTAACAGTAAAAGAAAATTATATCCCATAGATAATTGAAGTTCAGGTTCTGGATAATTAAAAAATTTGTTTATTTCTTCATATACAACCTGAATCTTATTGCATGTGTTGAAACAATGATGCAGATCATCTGAGTTTGCTTTACAAAGCTAAAATTTTGATGGTAAGTTAAAAGTCAAGTCCTCTAGTACATCTGGTATTGCAATGAGTCTTTTAAGTAATCTCCAGTTAAAAAGGAGATTTTCTTTGGTAAAAAATTGGAACATAGATGTTTGAAGTTATTAACTTGCTGTCTTTTACTTCTGATTATCTCATAAGCAGATTTTAGTGTGAATTTTCCTTTTATATTTGGTTTCCATATCATTATGTCATCATATCTAGGCCAGATTTTTTGTTCTTGGTTTAGGAACTGAACAAGTTAATCTGGAAGATGATGTAATATGGGATGTATTGTATCTTTTTGGTTTAGGAATTGGGGTATCAGGGAATGGTAAATCAAGTTCATCATTTCATTCATGATATAATAGTCCCATTGATATCCAGTTTAAATTTCAAAAAGATGCACAACTTTTTCCTACTCCCTCTGTCCCACCAGTTTTTGCCTATTTTTTGTCAACTTTCTCAGACCATGTTTGACCATCAATTACTTAAATTATGGATATTAATGGAACATTAAAATTTTATATTTAGAAACTACATGAACATAAGAGTCTAACAATATCTCACATGATGATATTAGAGTCTATATACTAATTGAAATTTATGGTCAAACATAGTCTGAGAAAGTTGACCAAAAAGTGTGCAGCTTGAACTGGGACAGAGGGAGTAGTGAAGATGTCATAAGTATGGGGGTAAACATATTCCGAACTAGGGATGATCATGGGTCGGGTCTAATAAGCCCAAACCTCACCTAAAAAAATTAAGTTAGACCAAATATGACCCGGATCCGCAGGGGCTAAAACTTTTAGACCCATACCCAAACCCGGGTCTAAATAGGTTTTGAATTCAAAACGGGCTCTAAATGGGTCTAACTTTATAAAAAAAAATCACTAAATAAAATATGTATTATCTTAAATACAAATTATTCAAATTCAATATGGACATTAATTTATTCTTAAAGAAAAAAATATACAATACGCATTATTTTTTAATTAAAAACAATTATGCAGAGAGAATATGAAAATAATTTAGAAATTAAGATAAATAATATATATAGTTAGGGTAATATGGGTCTACAGGTTGGGTCTAGATTTTAATAATTTAGACCCAAACCCATACCTATTTTTTAAAAATCTATACCCATGCCCGGACCTGATGCGTCTAAAAGTTTTGGACCAATACCTGACCTAATGGGTCTAGATCCTGTGGGTTTGGGTCGGACTCTGGACCTATGATCATCTCTATTTCGGACCCTTATAGGGGAAATCAATGATTTTTTAGATAATCCACGGGCTTATGTCAACAATATACCCGTTCAGCCTAGTCCAACAACCGCCCCCACCATCCACCTCATGCAAATTAGCATAAAATTGGTATAAGTTTAAGAATGTGTTGACCATCAAATTTGAGAACGGAGTGGGCTAACCCTATTCTATGGCACACGTCCAAATCTATAATATAAATATCCACCAATTTCCCGATATCCCTTAAAATATTGAACCTAGTTTGAACTTCATGAGAAACAAACATTCTTCATAGATTGGGTTCCTCTGTCGGCTACCTCTAGCTAATTTGGACCGATGCTCGTGAACCAGTGCATTAGGATTGGAACACAACATTGCTGCTTTGTTTCCCACACTGATGATAATTTGAATTTTGGTGAAGAATAGAGTTCCACCTTTGGAAATTAATTTAGGGTTTTGAGAATGAATCCCGATTTGGGGATTATTTTTTATATATTCACACAAGTTCCAAGTTTGTAACTCAATCGTGAAACATTTATGAAGAGACAATTTACAGTTCCTAACTTGTAACTGTATTCAGATGCAAAAATTAACCATTACAGATTAACTAATATTCAGATCTTCAAAATAAATTCTCAAAAAAAATGAAGAGTCATTGGATCAGTTTCAATCCTGAAATAACATCAGAACTCGGAACTTGGGTTTAGAGCTCGTAATTGATATATTCAGCATTTATTTTTTTACTCAGAAATAGTTCTGAGCTTGTAACTAGTATTCATAGATATATACTAATTTTTTTAAAAAGGGGTGCGTATTCCAGACCAGGTGGGGAGCTTGTAACTGATGAATTCGGCATTTCTTTTTCTTACTCAAAAAAAGTTCCGAGCTTGTAACTAGCATTCATAGATATATACAACAACCCATTAAAATTATCCAAAATTCCAAATGAAAGTACTAATCAAGGTTATCCAATAAAATAATTTTTTAAAATCCAAATGACAAGATTTGTCTTGTTCTAAATAAATCTTCCCAAATAATCAAAACATAGTTCAAATCCATCACTCTTCCTAACTTCATCTACTCATCATGTCTAGGGTTTTTGACAAACATGGATTCAATGTCGAAATCGTTCTTCTTAGGCTTCACATCCCGATCCTCTTCTTCTTCTTCTTCTTCAACCTTGCTTCCATCATCATCATCATCCAAATGTTCGTGCTTGAAGTTTGGCATACCGTCATCGCCACTAAGCTCAATGTGGAGGCCGATGGATTAGTTGAATTTTTTGGGCCTCGCTTTGGCCGCTGCTATCTTTGCATTAGCGACACTAACTTTGCTACAAGGCACGACATGTACCTTTTGAAGGTATTCACCCATAAATGTCGGCTACCTATAAAATGCAACACAAGTTATGAAATGCATATTATATTAAGTATAAGTATTTAAATGTACTTAAAATTGAAACACTTTCATTACTCACGAGATGAAGATGTCTCCGCCTTCCCCATAACATCGTCTCTCCATCTCTTCGCTGCCCTAGCGGATGTCTTGGGAACAGTGCAATGGACCTATCTATTTACCCCGTCCAAGACCAAATGTTTGTGGTCAAACTAATCCCCATCATAGTACTCCAAACACATGGTTTGTTCACACGCAAAACCCCCCCACTTCTTGATCAGCCACCATATGAAAGATCTTTCTTTTTACCCACTGCGACCTTCAACATATGCATCAAAATTATATATCCCAGGTTAATCTTTACCCCCTCCATCACGTAGTAAAAAATTAAAAGGTCCTAAGTTGTAGGCTCGCATGCATGGCCACTCGACGAAAGGACATTTTGGCAAATCCATTCATATACTAATTTATCCTTGACACACTATAGCCCCACGTCTTAACTCTCAGCCTGCCCTGGCCCCGAACTCGACCTATTGAAATATTTCTTAACCATAGCAGCTGGGCACAACGGGGTGACCATCTTAACCTCAGGTCAATTCTGTTGATGGAGAATTTCAATGGGTCCATCATTATCAACAGACCTGTACTTAGTACGGTCGGTGTACGAACAACCTAAGGAATCATTAATAGAATACTTAGTAACGGGTATTGTGACACCATTTACCTTTGTTTGTTTCTTATTATTACTACCCTTACCTAAATTAGCATAGAATTTTAGAACCTCATCATAATGGACATACTCATCTAACAAATGCAATTTATCAAAACATGAGGGCTCGAATTTCTTATTCAAAGGTCCTAGGGCTAATGGCTCTACATCCGATGCACGAATTACCTTACGGTTTGTACATTTTCTACGATGGAAATTAGAATACCTCTATTCAGCACTTTCATTGAAGAATCTCTTTGACCTTCGCACCTCTTGGATAGGTTGATGACTAAGAGTCGACGCATTCCCTGCTTTACCACTTTCTTTTATGCCGCAATACCTAGGACCTATTTATTTTGGATGTGGATTGGATTGAATTGGGTTTTGATGTGGTATTCCTGATCAAGCAAAGCAACTGGTCTTCACCATATGCCATTTTTTCCTGCGAAACAAATCCAGGAAATGATTCTAGGGAAAATGCTCTGAAAATCAAGTCAATTCTCTCCTTCAGAGAATTAGAATTTCTCAGTTTAGTCTTACTTACCTTCTTCAGTGTTGCTCTCCTTGTATTTATAGATGTCCACAATCGTGGTTCTGTAATGTCCGCATCTAAGAGCGTGGATTACATCATAGTTTCTACAATTTGGTTCGTGATTAAATGCTTAAACGAGGATCCTCTTTATCAGTTCGTGGCCAAGCCTTTCAGACAAAGCTCCACTTTTCTTGGTTCGTTAACCTTACCCATGTTTCAGTCCTGGGCTGGGCCTAAAAGGCCAACATCCTTTAATTTGTGGGTTAGAGATATGGTCCATATGGGCTAGGTATACATCAACCATCAACCACACCAAGTGTCATAAACACTAGAATAGGCTTGTACATCTTGTATGTGATTTAATTGAGGATCGAGGCAACACCGATCATGTTACGCAAATACTCCCCAAGTTCTAATTTATATAGTTTTATTCTCTTGTTATTTTGCATGTGCATAGTTGTTATTAAACCTCCCCTCCCCCAAATCCTATTTTAGTAATACTAGCTATTCCTAGCACATGGTCAGATTGACCATCCGATCGCGGCTATGTGTACTTAACTTTTAGATTCCTAACATCTATGTGGACGACCCCAGTCTTACCACTATCTACCTCATAAGTAGCATAGTAGTATGAACAGGAGTAACCAAATTTCTATCTTTGAAATGCTCCCATCTTGATTTAGTAGATCTCCCGTGAAAAAGGTGTATTTTTTAGTGAGGCCGGGAGGAGGCGGGACAGGCACAATGTACAACTCAGCTTTTGTTTCCTTCATTGTTCCCCAAATAGCATGAAAATGATTTTTGCACTTCCCTTTCCTCCCACCCAGGGATATTTTTCAAACCTCCCATATTTGAAGGATGGAATTGGATATGCCCCGCATCAGTTTCGTACACTTTCTCCCAGAGGTGCCTATTAGAGTAAGGACATTTAAAGAATAAAATGTTAAATGATAAAAAATTGAGAAAATATTTAAGGTTCAAAACTCACCCCATCTACACATCCATTTGTGCATTATCGATCCCGGTCATCGAGTGAAAGTTTCCAAGCTTGTTGCCAAACTAAACCAGTTGATTTATGCCCACACTACATGAGTGCTTTATAGCAAAGGTCAATGGTCGGAATTGTGGGAAGAACATACAGTCATCATTCTTTATCATCTCCAGCACAGCCGTATTGCAATCCACAATGTACCTCTCCATCATCGGGTAGTCTTTGAAATTTTTCTTGGGCAAAGTTATATGAATGGAATTAAATATTAGCTAAACTTTTGGTAACATATATGAAACAATATGGATGTGGTTCATAAATGTACCTGTTTGGGTGGCTTTGGGATGATTTATACTTTTTTTGAAGGTCGGTAATTGCTACTTGACTGGGATGGCTTTCCCAACAATGTACCGGGGTCTCCTTGTTACAAAAATTCATAAATTTGATTTTTTGGAATAATTTTTTTTAATTCTATGTGTGAAAATTTACTAAAGATGGAACAAGAATATACCTCATCATTAGTGAGAATCAAAAGCTCATCCTAATCATCGGGTATTTCCATGTTGGCCTCGTCCTTAACCTTGTCACTTAGGGGCTCTTCTTTGCTGCCTATGAAAGATACTGACCAATCGACCACGCTATCCATGGCCTATCCAAATTCATTGAATTGGTAGTTAGCTGAGGGAAATCCCGCCCTAGCATGGTAGATTGACTCGTAAACTCTTACGCGAGCCACACCACCTTGAGGACTTAGCCGAAAATGTGAGATTTTTCGCATCCCATGTGCGACCATGACCTTATCACCATGAATGCTTTTAATGAACAATGTAGCCTGTTCATCATTCTGTAAGTTTGACAATGAAGGAAAATTTTAATTTCTTTATTCAAGATTATAAGAATTGAAACCTATGTTTGAGAAAGTCAACATATTTATGTAGCCATACCTCATCATCAACCTCTCCATCATTGGGCTCTCCACCCGACATTGTGGCACCGATAGTTATGTCAGTCATGGCCTTCTCAGTGAACTTCTTTGGATTGTCAAGCCTGGCCGGCATATTAACAGTGCCTGCAGTCGTGATACCCTTGACCAATTGGTTAAGGTATACCACCATGGCCTTGACGACCGGCCTGCTCAGTGGATACTTTCTTCGTCCTGGTCTGCTTGGTTGAGGAACTGCTTCCGCACTTGCTCCTGGTAAGATGCGGCATGACCATAGATGCGTGTAGCCCAGTTTGAGTCCCTCTATACCAGCCAGAGTGATCCCTTTTATTTGTAGCCTTGATCAGAATATCCTCACCTGGATGCCTTATCAAGGTGCCCTTTTCCTTCACCCAATTCATCCTCAATTGCAGAGATATGAATATGGAAATTTATATAGCAAAAATACAGGAAAAAGTTGTGAATTTACGTGCAAGAAATATATTACACTTACAATGTACTTAGCAATTGCACGAACCTTTTTCGATGTGTACTCTCCTCCCTTCCCCTTGTTCGGCTCTAGGTAAACTAGTGATCTGTCAGGATTGAATTTTTTTATTGAGTTCTTTCTCGATCTCCTCTTCGTTGAAGCCCTCATCAAAAAACTTCTTCCTCTCCTTTTCCTTCAGTTGGTCGATAAGTTTGTCCTTGATTGAGCAGCTTCATCTTCTTCCTGTGTTGTGGGTGTAATTGTTTGTGGCCGATTGAGTTATTGCAGTATCTCGTATCACCTAAGGAGAGGGATAGTATATTATCGTACCATAATAGATTGCTATCCAACCAAGTCAAGAGTAAGAAAGATTACTAATGTTAATTGTAGTCAATCATACCATGAATTTGGGCGTCTGACGTCCACGATCGAACAAGTGACACTTTTACTCATCCATCCACTTATACCGCTCACATGGTTTAACATTTGATTTATTATCTCCACTATCCACCTGATGTATATACTTTTTTCCACCTTGTCTTCCAATTTCGATAGCTGTCTCTTGTCTTACCAAAAACGTCTTTCCTCAATTTCTTAGTTTGACCCTTGGTAAACTTATTTTCAATTGTAAAGCTTGCCTGCAATGAAGCATTTATATAGAAAGACATTAAATTCGTGTAGATAATTGAACCACTTAATATTAATAATACCAAAACTTTCCTAGAGCTCACCAATATATCCTTCCATGCCTCTTCCCTCATGTTGGATGGTACATCGTACCAGTTCTGCCAGGAGTCAAATTTGATGTGACACTGGAATGCATAATTGTAATATGGAACCCACAAAGTCCAGTTCTTCATGCATACCACAACATCATTGTGAAAGTCAAACGCCACATGGACGAGATTGTTCTCCTTTGCTAGCACAACAACTGACACGTGGTTGTACCACACTGCCTGCACAAAGTTTTGATCCCGAACTTGTCGAATGCTTCACCCGATTGGCCCCCAACCTTGGAAAATTAATTATATCTTTTATTGAATTTCTTTCCCTTGCAGATGTTCTTCGCCTCTCCTTATGTAGCACGGTTAGGCTTTGACCGCCCTTTCCGTAGCATCGTTGGGCTTCACCCCCTTGTGTCTCAGGTTCTAGTTCGGCGTGTTCATCCTTAGCTACCCTCCTAGATTGATCTCCGGTCTCTCTTTTCCCCTCAAACTCTATTTTTCAATGGAAACATTTGCAGCACTGGTTCCAGTTCAGGTTGACCTACATCATCGGCGATAATATCCACCTTTTTTGTTGTATGAAATGCTTCCTCTTGCTGGTAAACGTCCCCTGTTTATGCGGTATCCACAAAATCATTGTAGAGAAACGTAAAAAATCAAAGAACAATCCATATATACATAACAAACTCACCTATTTACATATAAAAATTGACCATTTAAACAACAAAAACTCAGCCATTTTATAAGTACACAAACTCGGTCTTTGTAACAATACGATGAAGTTATCCTTATATAAAATACAAACTACGCCATTGGTACAACACAAACATTCACTATTCAAACAACAAAAACTATGCAATTAAAAGTACACTAACTCGGCCATTTAAAGTACACAAATTTGGGCATTAAAACAATCCTATACCAATTCTAAGTTATCATGAATTTCCATTGTTAACAACATATGAAATCCCTAGACAAATACCAACAAAAAACACTTGAACCATCCCCAAATAAATTCCAAAAACGTATATATATATCACAAATTTCTCTTCCGTGAAAACCTTGCAAACCATTATTGTAAAAATGAAGGATAAACACAACACACGTGAACACAATATGATTTGGAATACAATTCATAAAAAGTTCCCCTTAAATCTCACTTTTATTTCTTTGAGACATTTTATCAAACATATTATGTGCATAACAATTGCAGTGATTCCTAATAAAAAATGAAGATGTAAAACCAATGAAAAGGATACCTAGATGACTAACCTTGAGGGAGACAACGACTAGAGCATGCTTGAAGTGTTTAATCCAACAATTTGCTTTAAATTGATAGGGTTCTTAGCAATGAAAGGTGTAATACAAAATGGGGTGGCTCTCGGATCTTTTATAGCAAGGGTGTGAGAGGATTAATGGAGTTATCAGAAGTTATGAGGAGTCATGAGGAGTTTTTGAGGAGTTGTAGCAGTTATGATTTGTGGAAGATGAAGGGAGAAGGGGTCGATGAATGTGGAGGAAGAACCATTCTTGGTTCAAATTATCGCATTGAACTACACCGATATAGAGTCATGAAACCAGTGCCTATGTATTAATACTTTTGTTAGGGAATTAATATTTTTTCTAAGTACCTTGAACCGCTAGAATGACCTGTTCCTTTGAAAACAATATCGGTGCAGCTAAGGATACGACACAGCTACTCTACGCAGCTTTAATTAAGTTTTATAGAACATTTTTGGATCCCAGAGTAAATGTGATTTTTTTGGCTAAGAAAGTAGCACCGGTATCAGTACCGGTGCTTATAATTCTTATACCGGTGTAAATTTGGAACCCATGCAGCTGCCCACGGCTTCTTTATATACATTTTAGTTAAATGTTCTCTCACTCGAGAGCTAATGTGTTTTTTGGCTAAGTACCTAGCACTGGTACCCAAAAACCGTTTCCTATGAATAACGTATCGGTGTTTTTTATTTCCTGCCTTTTTGAAAAATGAAAATTTAAACATTTTTCTTATCCCGCCACGATTCAAAGGTTTTACACCGATATTGCTGAATCATTATGCCGGTGAAATTTAAATTTAGGCCCTATTAAAGTTTTGATTCTTGCAATCACCTCCATCGTAGTTTTTTTGGACCTTCAAATTGATAAATTGATGATACAATTATATAATTAACCATGAAATTAGCTATTTGAACCTTATTTGGGCCACCCCCGAGCCTCATAACAATAAAATAAGATGTATTTAGACATTATTGGAAATTTACACCTTGACCCCAAACATTTGCAATCATGATGTGCACCTTTTTGCATGCATTAGCTCATGCATTTGACACAATTATTATCATATTCTTTTTGGTTGATTGGTAGTTTTAGTTAGGTTTACATGACAAAGGGTTTAAACGGACATTATTGATTTTTTTAATCTAAATACTCCCTATGTTTTGTTATTTATGGCACATTTACTATAAATATTTATTTTCTTTTATTGGTCTCTTTCCATTTTTGGCAAGATTCCTTTAATTTCATCCACTCATTTTACTTTTTACTTTCTACATTTAATTTCATCCATTCATTTTCTTCACCTAAATCCAAGCACCTAAACCTGTGGTGCCATAAATAGAAAAATAGAGGGAGTACTGAGTTTTGTAC
>JAUOBV010470457.1:0-10187 GCA_032360425.1 Rubia occidens | reverse complement strand
ACAAAAATGCACTAAAATATTTTAAAAAGTGAATTAAATTCAATGAATACTCAACACTGCTATTCAACTAAGATAGTAAGTGAAAAAGCGCCTCTAACATATTTATGAAAAATTAAGATATGGTCCAAAAAAACATTATGACATTATCCTCTACTCCAAAATACACAAATTTTGTTATTCTTGCATAAATATAGAAATAGAAATAAAATATATTTTTTGTGAGATGTTGGAAAGCACTAGTACATGTTCTAGAGTAACTTAAAGTTGATTATTTAGAAATAAGAAAGAGAAATCGAAGAGGATTACGGATATGTTCTTGTGCCTAATTGTTGATAAATATTTCATTACGGACTTGAAAAATACAATAGGGGTGTATAGGGTATCATCACGTTCGAGCGAATTTCAATTTGGAATTACGAGTAAAGTTTTTGCCTTTTGCGCTTAGGTCCCTCCAAGAAAGTTGGAATTATCGAATCACGAAATTGGCGATACCAAAATATAATTGAATAATGTATGATTGCAAATTTGCGCTTTGAGCATGTATGAGTGAACATAAGGGCCTTGAAAGTCAACATTGAATACTTCTACACAATCTTAAAAAATTACACCGTGGCTCAAAATCATGTTACCCCATTATCCGTTGCCCCAAAATACATTATTTTTTTTATTCTTACCTAAATATAGAAATATTAAATAAATGGTGAAATGTTGGAAAGCGTTAATACATGTTCTAGAGTAATATAAAGTTGCTTAATTAGATGTAAGAAAAGGAAATCGAAAATGATTACGTATATGTTCTTATTCTCGATTGTTGATGTATATTCTATTACATACTTGAAAAATACAATGGGTGTGTATAGGGTAGCATCATTTTCGAGCGGATTTCAATTTGGAGTAGCATAATAACACAATCTGAAATGAACCAACTCGAAATATATCTGAATCCAATATAAAATATTATAAAAAAAACTGACATGATCAGAGCCGAACAAAAATTCAGTATAAAAAATGACACTACAGTAACCCAATTAGATCCAACCCGAGAATATTTTGATCCGATCCGACTTAACTCGATTATAAAAATTACATGACAGTAACCTGACCCGATATTAACTCGACCCAACACGGTCCCACTCGAGGAAAAAATTGATACATTTTTAACCCGACACGACAGTAACTCAAACCAACCGACAAAAAAAATGAAATCAACACGTTTCAACCCGACAACACGACACGATAACCCAAATTGACACCACTACTCTCGTCGCATCAGAAGGGCAGTACCTCATGTATGCTTATGTCTTATGCGTACTTACCATTCCCTTTTAAACTTTTGATTTTAACTTTTCAGTCACAGGTGTCTTTGATGTAAAATATCATTAATATGTAATATATAAAAATACCATGCAAGGTATCTTTAAATTGATTATAACTGTATTTTTGAAATATTTTTTTAAACTTTAAATTATATATTAAAAATATTAACAGTCAAATCTACGTGTTTTTAATTTTCAAAAATTTAAATTAGGTTAAAATAAAAAAGAAAATGAGAAAACCTACTTTCCTTTTTGTTATTTTCCAATTTTAAGTTAGGCAAAATTTTGGGAAACACCGTCTTTCCATAGGCATATGGAAAGACGGGGTTGAATTAAAATTATAAAAAAATAAAAGATTTTAGTTGCAATATTAAAAAATTTATTATGCAACGTGCAATAGTTATAAGTTTGTAACCCGATTAATGCAACCCGAACATTTTTTCTTAATTTTTTTTCTTCTATTTTACAGTTTAAAGTTTGGTCTTGCCACAACTTATGAAAATATCGCCGGACTCTTAAAGTTAATATAAGATATTTTCACAATTTAAATTAATTAATTTTAAGTAAATGAAGACATACTGCAATTTATGCTCCGACACAATATTATCACTTAAGGAATTGCTTAAACTCATAAACTCATAAAAGGCCAAACGGTAGCTGCAAAGCTATTTTGTTTGCACCATCAAAAACCCCAACAAGGTGCTTTTTACAACCATGTTGCCTACTCTTGTAAAGTGTGACTAATGATTCCAAATTTTCATTGCAGTTTGCAAATATTATGCTTTGCAGCTGAAAAAATAGTAAAAAACAGTGCACACATAATTTAATATTTTTATTTTAAATTTAATTTTTAAAAGTACTCACTTTATCATTTATATTTAAAAATGTGCCTTTTATCAAACTTTGAATTAAAAAAATGCTAAAACACCATCCATTTTTAATTAAAAATACATTTTTCAGATATAAATAAAAATTAAATACCTTTAATATAAAAAATGGTGTTGATGTGTGAATTTGAGTAATATGTGTATATATACTTTTTCCAGATTAATTTAGTGATGTATGTTCTTTTCAATATGACAATTTTTAAAAGTAAGTATCAAATGCTCATTAATCCTGAATTTTGGCAAAAGTTATATTTGAATTTTGAATTTATTATAAATGGCATTTGTATTCTTGACCGGTGTAAAATTTGTTGACATGTTAAAGTTTACTAAAACTAAATTGAACCAACCAAATATTCGTGTTAATCGTAATTAATCTGACTAAAAATTAAATGACCAAATCAAATTTTCATTTTTATTTTAAATTTGACTAGAGCTAAGCTGACCATTGTAAGGCCATCGTTTGCATCTAAAAGGACCATTAAATATGACACCCATTATCGTTCCTATCTATTACTAAGGGTAAATTAGTCATTTGACCATTCAATGAGGTTGACTATTTTTAAATTAGTCCAGAGCTCAGTTGACACTTTTAAATAATTTAAATTTACATGGCACTTTAAATGAAATTGAGGGTTACATATACACTTTTGGGTGCAAATAACTTTTTATTACAATGTGGTGCGCTTGAAATTTTCCCACGATTAAAACAGCTACCGTGAGCTTTCTCCAATGAAGTCACAGTCATGAGGGATACTTCTTCACTTTATTTGTTTTATTTTCAAAATTTTATTTTTTCTCCTTTCCGGGTTGGAGAGGCTATTAATTATGTATTTTTTTTTTGTCTTCATGTCATTTAGTTTTCTTTCATTCAATTTTTCTTGCCTTTTTAGTTTCAAAAGAGGGTGGTAAGTATGTTATTTTGTATTTAAGCATAAGGTAGGGATTTTCTTTGTCATTATATAATTTTCCGGCGACATTTTTTCGATAAAATTATATCATTTTCAGATTTGTTATTCAAAGATTCAAAGAAGGTAAGTAGAAATTCGAGTCAAAGTTGTTAAAACAATGGAATTCTGGCGTTCCGTTCTTCTGAGGAAGTCAATCAGATTTGTAGACTTTGATTCATTAGGATTATCCTTTTGGAATTGAGTTAGAGATAATTCTACGCATTATAATTGATTCCTTTAGACCGATGAAAAATATTTTTGGCAATCAAAACGATCGGTTTTAGTCTCTTAGTTTAGGAAAAGAGTCGAACGGGTTAAATGAAGATGGACTGAATTTTTTGTTGGGAAGCTTCATTTTTCTTTGTTTCATTTTTAGTTGGATTTTTGTTTAGACGAACATTTAACACGCGTTTCATTTGAGGCTTCACTGTGACTGATTATGTTTGGCAGTCTTGGGTTGATATTATCATATAACTACAAAATAAGAACCACTTATTCTCCGTGTCCTTCTCATTGCCACAAACTAGGCCTTTTTTTTAAATGTAGGGATAAATACATTTATAACCCTGACTTTATAGTGAAAGTGCCAATATAACCCTGCAACATCAGAAAATGCTAAATTAACCCTAACAAATAATTGTATGTGCCAATCTAACCCTAACTTTTGAAAACCAAAATTCCTAATTCCGGCATTGACTAACAAAATTTAGGCATGACAAAACATAAAATGACAAAATACCCCTCTTTCTAAACCTATCTCATTCTTAAACCTAATGATACATCGCTTTGCTGCTGTTGTCAGAAACCACCGCCATGGCCAAAAACTTTCGAACATCATGCCACCGCTCTCCCCAGCCACCACCACCACCATCACCACCATCGTCACAGCCACCACCACCACCATCACCACCATCGTCACAGCCACCACCATCAGCCCCAACTATAACCACCTGTCATCACCACTACATGCCCCAGAGATTACCACCTGCACAACCACCACCACCACCACCACACACCTCAGCCACCACCTGCCACATCCACCACCACTACCACACTGCCCGACATCTCTACTCAAATTAGGGTTTCCAATTTTTCCCTCCCTGTCTCCTTTCGCCCACTTTGCCACCAATCGATGACCCCTCGATGTCCCGCCACCGCGTTCGCGTTGCTCCACCACCGAACTTTGAAAATTGCCCCGCCACCAATCCGTAAACCTTCGATTTCACCGCGATGTCCCTCCACCACATTCGCGTTGCCCTGCCGCCGGTCTTCATCGATAGCCCCATCACCAATCTATAAACCCTTGATGGCCCGCCGCTACCGCCACGTTACCCCACAGTCGGTCTTCATCGATAGGCCCACCATCGCGTTGCCTCGCTTGCCAGCCCTGCTCACCACCACCCCACCATTCGAGAAATAGAATTATAAGAAGACGGGGAACTAAAAATTGAAGAAGACGACAAAGAAGAACACTGAAGGAGGAAGCGTTGAGGAAGAACACTGAATTCCCAAAATTATGCTTCGATTTGGGTTCCTGAACACTGAATTAAAGGAGAACTCAACATTGAATTGAAGGAGAAATGATTTTTAGTATTTATTTTGGGGCTGGACAAAATGGCCTTTTTAACAAAATCCGGCCAAAAACTTGTTGACTAAAAAGTCAGCAAAGTCAAGGATTATTTTGGCACTTTTTGAGATTGCAGGGTTATATTGGCACTTTCAGTCTAAAGTCAGGTTATTTTAGCACTTTACTCTAAAATGTAATATTGACTAATACCTTTGTCTATTTCTTATTGCCATTGAGGATTTAGATAGAATTTTAATATTTAGTCAGTGTCTCTGTATAAATGGGTTTATCCCATTATGTTTTGTTGTAATCACACATTTGAGTAATATTGATTCTCATAGAACAGGGAGAAAACCCATATAAACCTTCGTTATTAAGATGATTTATCCAAAAAAGTACTCTCACTGTCCCAACCGCATTTGCAGAAAGAGAAAGAAGGAGTATTTTTTTGGGTGTGAATTGTTTATTCACTTGGCACGTGGGATTGGCTGAATTGGGGGTGATTTGGGCGTTAGTTAGACACCCTCAATCCCACATCCACCACCACAATGCAGCGGTGCCATTAAAACCACCACCCCAATGGACATCACAGAGGCCACCCCAACACAACAACGCCACCACCCACAGCAGAGCTCTGCTTGGCAACCAAATTGTCTTCTTTGATGCGACCGACGCGAAGCCTCACTCCAACCACATAGTCCGGCTCAGAGATCCAAATTGTCTCTTCTCCGAAGCGACCGCAAGTGGAGCCCTGCTCAACGACGGTGGAGTGAGCGACCTATATGAAATTAATAGCATTAAGGATGGAAGACGATGGTGAAGACGACGACATCAATTTTGGAGAGAGGATATGGATCGAGCGTGGATATGATACAGGTCGATAGCTCGTGGTTGGAGAGGAGAAGGAAGAGGAGGACAGAGAAACGTTGGGCGGTGGAAGGGAAATGGGTGGAGTGGAGGAGGAAGAGGAGGACAGAGGTGGAAAGGTGGTGACGGAATTGGAGCAAAGGTGATATGAATCTCCGTGAGAAAATTCCGGATTGCAGAATTTTAGATCTTTGACTGAACGGAGGATCTTGTAAACCCTAGTATGTCGCACGAATTGATCCAAGATTAACCCTCAAGATCTTGTCAATTCAAGATCTATGAAGCTAACTAGCCCGCATGATTAGTTCACAAATCGAAGGTATTGATACTTAATTAACCCGCAGGATTAAGCAATAATGAAGAAAGTTCTCAAGCAATTGCGAATATCTAAAAAATCTGAATATATTGTGTATAAAATTGTAGTAATAATCTCTGCCAACCCCTCTATTTATAGAGTGTCCATCGGTCACAAACTTAATCAGAAATATAAACTAAATAGACTTATGATAGGTTAAAAAAAAAAAAGCTAAAACCACATTTACTATTGTCGAATCTTCAAGAAGTAACCTGAAGAATATTTCCTTATCAAATCTTACCAAATCTAATTCTAATATGAATAAAAATGAATATGCTAAACCCTAATGGACCAGATTTTGAAATTCAGCTCTTCAAAGCCCACATGGCTGAGCTCCTCACAAAAATCCAAAAGAAATTAATTTTACAATAGTTTACAACGATCACACTACCTCGTTAAAAATCCGGTGGGAAAAAAGAGTATAATGTTCTTCACTACGTCTTCAATCAATCGACAAACTTACATAATTAATCCAAACCCTACCCGATTTATTCTCAACTTCTTCATCATGAAGTTGATCAATCAAAGCATTTAATGCCGCATCTCTAAGATTCGTTCTTGACCTTGCATCAGACCAGACATGTCACTTAAAGTATCCCGAACATAACCCTTGAATGTTTGATATTCATCCATGGTGGTAGTAGTCTTGACATTTCCATCAGGAGGGTTTCTAATTTTGATTAAACATGATTTTGACGAAGGGTTTCTGATTAGGTTCCTTAATTTGGGTTAGAGTAGGTTAAGTGTATTGTTTAGGCTGGATTAGGGTAATTAATTCAGAAAACGTTTTGGCCAGCCCAAATAAAATAACATTAAAAACATACCCAAAATGGAAAAAAAAAAAAACAATGCAAATTCAGTTGGGACGTTCCAAAGAGGAAATAGTACAAATTCAACTTGGACGGATGGAGTAAAATATACACTATATAACTATTATTCCCTATGTTCATAAAGAAGGCATAACAGTTTAAGAATAAAGAGCTGGTACTCTTACCTCCATTCTTTCTCATATTTACCAATGGCATACCTATAAGAGTAATATTTAAAGGGAAACTGTAAGACCAAACAATTGGTTCAATTTCTCTATTACTTCGCTTTTGGATTTGGCATTTAATTTAATTCTTCTTTGTTAATGTGTTCTTGCTCAATGAATTACCATGGGAATCTTGTGGACCCAACTCAACTGAATCTTCAAGGATTCAGTCAGGCAGATGTCATTTCCTAAAACAACTTGGTGTCCTTCAGTTGTTGTAGTGAAGCTGTAACGAGGATCTGATTGGGGAAAAAAACTGCAATGAGGAGAAGTCATCTTGAACAAGTATAATTTATAATCTAGGAAATAATTATTATAGTTTTAATATAAATATTGTATTTGAAAGTTAAATATTAGATAAATTTCAATTTTCTTTTAAGTATTGATATGGTTTCCAATATTTAAAAAATGCAGATATAACTTTGAAAGTTATAATTATTTAAAATCGACGATGACAACCAAAATTTTGATGAAAAATTTAACATAAGCACTCTCCTCCATATAGAGTTGGTTTCGTGGCATCCTCGTGTCGTTCTCGTGCCGTGCTTTCGTACTCATATAATTTGAAGTCCACTGTTGTGCTTATGCCTCGTGTCGTTTCGTGCTGTGCTAGTAAAATAAAAGTCTAAGGTACAATATCACCAAAGTATAATTTTCCGTGTTGAACAACAGGGGAAATAGATCCATTAGGAAGAATGACATCAATAGTATCAGTAGACTCAAGATCGTGTAGAAGATCCCTGATACACGTCATATTATGTGAAGGTTCAGTGTCAAGAATCCAAGGTAAAACAGTTTTACCTGACGTATTGTTAAAATTATTCAGCTTAGAGAACATGTTAAGAACTGTACTCAATTGTTCCTAGGACAAGGCGGGGCCAAAAGCCTACCGATCAGTATCAGAGAGGATGGCGGCGGTGTTGCCTGGCGGTGGAGCTGTGACGGCTGCAGGCTGAGCTGTTTCGATACCATGTAAACTATGAAAGGTTGATTTTATTCATGATACAAGGGTACAATATATAGGCATCGTATACATAATCATAAATGGAAAAGGATTCTAGTTAAGGTACAAGATATACACAAAATATAACAAAAATATCTCTTTAACATGGCCTGTCCACGTGCTTTGTGCTTTTCGTGCCGTGTCGTGCTAATTCCACATGTTGAATCGATCGTGTCGTGCTATCTTGTCTAATTGATTTAACTCGGTGAACTAAATTTAGTCCTTTATCTAATGATTTTATTGAATACACAAATTAAGTTTAAGTACATATACAATAAATATAAATAAAATTATTGATATAAGATATGTTTAAAATGTTATATTTTATTGTAAATTTTTGTAAGTTGAAATTATTATAAAAATAATATAAGTTGAAAATTATTAGTTAGAAGTTGAACAAGTAGAACTTTTAAGTTATTTTATTCATCCATTAATACATCAGAATATATTACATTGCTTAATTAATTAAATTTAATTAAGAATATCTTAAAATTTTAACTTGCAAATTTTATATTAGTTCCAACTTATAATTCATTACATTTTATCATAACCTACTGTTGTATTTAATGAACATAACATTCAAATTAATAATTTATTTACTTCATTTTTATTTGAAAGTCATTATATAAAATATAGTTAATCTAAGTTTAATTAATCAACTCAAATAATTTACTCATGTGATATATTTAATTTGTGGCTACAAGAATGACATAAAGACTTGAATGTCATGGGTTCAATTCCCATCGACCCCGTATTTTTTTTACTAAACCCATTATAAACTACAATAATTCATATCCGAACAGGCCTTTCTGGATGAGTTTGTATTGTCCGGGTCGCGTCGTGCCTAGACCCGCAATGTTGCTCAACTCATCGTTGTGGCCCGGTACTTCAGACCTGGGTCATGCTCGGACCTCTAATTTTCCCATGTCATGCATGCTTAATATCAGCTTGGGTTCATGCTGTCTAAAGGCGGCTCTCCCCAATTGCCCAGTCTACCTCTATTTTTTGGTTAATTTCAGCCACCACCCACAAATTGCAGTTTTTATTTGGATCCCTAGTCTGTGAATAGTAAAGAAGGAAGGAAAGTTTTACAAGGATGGAAATCTATTGGTGAATAATTTTGTATGTTTTGGTAAATCTTCCATCCACGTGTGAGTTATTTCCATCCAGACATAAAACTTTATTCACTAATTCTTTTTCAATGTAGTACAAATTATTACTCAGTTAGCAATTTGAAAAATAAGCAAAATTTAGCCCGACTTTTTGTTCTAAACTTGCACCACCCTAAACAGCCGCATTCTAACCAATACCTAACACCATTGCTCCACCTAGCCCCACCTATCTACGATACCACCAAACCACCTCCACATAACCACCACGTCATCTATAACATTTAGTTTAAACTATATCACGTCACTATAATTCAAAACAACACTAATATAATTCAAAACAATAAACTCAATCTGAATTCTGGGGGCCACGCCAACACATAGACAAAATTCAAAATTAGAGTTCAAAACAATGAACTCAATTTTTTTTGGGAATCACACCACCGCGTAAACGTAAAATTCAAAACAATAAACTCAATATGATTTCTTGGTCCACATCATCGCGTCGACTAATCTTGCTTTTCCTCTCCTGCATTGACCACCTTTCTAAATGGACCTCATGTTCTTCCAACACCTAATCGATTAGGGGAAATTGGAAATTATGTCGGAGAGTCCTCGAAAAGTGGTAGCGATTGGTAATATATGGGTTCTCCGCCATTGTTGACTTTGTCATCACAGCGTCACACCAAGAAAACCTAAAGAGAAAGGATTACTCCATCTGTCCCATCTCAAACTTCAAACTTTCTATTTAAGGGTGTCCCAACTCAAATTGCAAAGTCTGATTTTTGCCAAAACAAACCCAATTGACTTGGCCCAAAATGCCTAAAATACCCTTATTTTTTTTTGCTGAAATTGGGCTTGAGCTATTTAATTTAGGGTTTAGGAGAGGATTTGAGGTGGGTGAAGGTTGGTCATATGCATGGCTTGCTTTGGCTTAACTTTCACGCATAATTAAAACACCCGCGGGTGCACCCAGTTGGTTGGGAGTGTGGTACATCAGGGGGAATCCCCGAGTTCGAACCTCGACCGCAGCCGTGTAGGGACTGTCTGGGCCATCTTGGGGTTCTACCCCAAAGGGTGCTCAGGGTCCCTGGTGTGCACCG
>JAUOBV010470347.1:0-10187 GCA_032360425.1 Rubia occidens | reverse complement strand
GAGTGATTTTTTTTCTCAAGAAAATGGAGCAAAATGTAAATGGGCCAAAACGGGTTGATTTGGGTCAAAATTCAACCCAACCCATACCCGACCCGACCCAAATTAAAATGACCCACTTGACCCAAATGGAACATTGACTCGACCTGACCCGGGTCAAAACAGGTTGGTTGGGAAATTTGAACACCCCTAGTCTAGCCAAGTCTATCCCCCTAATGAGTGATTCATATTCCGGCTCACTGTTGGTGAGGGAGAATTTGAATCGAAGTGCATATTTTTGCTCGTCTTTCGGAGCTAATGAGTAGGAGTCCTTCTCCTACTTTCTTTACATGAAGCACCACCAACGAAGAGTGTCCAGCTCTATTCAAAATTTTCTTTTCCTTTGGACTGGATCATATTTTCCAGATCTTGGTTGTCAATGTTAGGTTGTACTCCTTCTATCAGTTATGCTAAAAAATATACCAATTTTGAACTTTGATGGATGTCCTTGGTTGGAATAGCACTTTGTGCTCCTTTAGTTCGTTGACCCACTTCATCAGTCGTCCTGAAGCTTCCGACTTATGAAGGATTTATTTGACAGGCTTGGCTATGATTTTGTAGGATTGGAAGTATGACCGCAGTCTTCTTGCGGAGTGGATAAGCACTAGGATTAACTTCTCCATAGTCGAGTATTTATTTCTGCCCCCAGGAGGTTTCTGCTTACCTAGTATATTGGGACCTAATGATCGGCTTCATGGCATACGAGGACTCAGCTAATGGCATGCATTGAACTGCTAAGTACATGTACAATCTTTCGCCAGGTCGTGGTACTGACAGTAACGACAGGCGTTGGAGTTTACTTTTAAGTTATTTATATGCTATTTGACACTATGTGGTCCAACTAAATTTTGACATTTTCCTCAACATATCAAAGAATGACATGTGTTTTTCTTCTGCTTTTGAAACAAAATGGCTGAGTTCTACCATCGAGTTGGTGGGAGAATGATTTGTTGACTATTTGTTGGTACATTGCCTCTGCATTTTTTTGAGTCTGAATGGCATGTTAGCATAGCAAATTTCTTCGAAGCATGTTATTAATTTGATCTTCTCTGTGTCTTTTGGGTTCATTAGGATATGATGATATCCCTTATATGTATCCAGGAAGGCCAAGACCTCGTATCTCAAGATTTCTTCAACAAATTGATCGATTTTAGACAAGGGGTTGCAGTCTTTTGGCTAATGTTTGTTAAAATCCATGTAGTCAATTCATATTCTCCATCAAACATCGTATTTCCTGACAATGATGAGGTTGGCCAACCATTTTGGGTACATTACCTCCCGGAGTATGCCTGCTTGTATGAAGCTGTAGACCTCATTTTCAATTGTCGCTTATCTATCATGGGCGAAGCTTTGTTGGTTTTGTCAGACATGTTTTACCTATGGGTCTATGTTTATGCTATATGGTGTGGTAGAGGAGAATTCTCCCATGTCTAGGACTCATCCAAGCAAATGAGTTTTTGTGCTTCTTATTTGTAGAAATCACTTTATGTTTCATTGGTTCAGGTAGCATTTTTTCATTTATTTCATATCATCGTCTTTCTCTATGCGTACTAGCTCGGTGTCTTTAGCCAAGTTAATTCCTTGATCGACATCTTCTATAGGTTTCCCCTGATTAATTGAATGCACCATCGGTTTAAGATTGCGGAAGGTTTCAAACTTTATTGCAATAGTCATACATTGCCTTGGTACTTGATGGTCACCTCTCACTGTTGAGACATCTGTCTAAGTAGGAAATTTTATAACTAGATGGTAAGGGGACCAGATAACCTTGGAAGTGTTCATCCAAGGCCTTCCTATGATGGCGTTGAAAAGGCTTGGGTTATCCATCATGAAGAAATCACACAAAACTGTGCTAGTCTAATCCTTTTGCTAGAAAGTCATTGGCAGATGTATGTTTCCTAGACACATTTACAATTTTCCTATGAAGGAAACTATAGATGATGTATCTTTATTCAAGTCTAACCTCATGAATATGATATTGTCAAATAAATTAGCGAATAATACCTCCATTGTGCTCCCTTCATCTATGAAGACCATGTGCACTTTGAAGTTTCCTATCTTTGCTATGACTATAGGGTTATTGTGTGGTGACGCATTTGGGAACACATATTTATTTCTAAATGTGATCATCTCGTCAACGTGCATTATTTTATCCTTAGGCTCCTGTGACGGATACCTTGTTGTTTCCTTCCATGCATTATTGGAGGTGAGTTTGGTAAACCCGTGGGTGGATAATATAAATCTAACCAAGGCACCATTTATCACGTCCTCTCCTTGCTCGATTTCCACTGCCATTTTCTATTTTGGCTTTGCTTGAGGCTGGGCTACGCTCATATTCTTCTCTGCGTCATATATTACCGACCTTACTGGTGAGTATTTCTGCTTCTTGTACTGGGTGAGTCATCCTTGGCAAAGAAAATCTTCCACTTGCCTTCAGAAATCATTGCAACTACCTGTGTCATGGAAATGTCTCTGTGGAATTCGCAATAATAATCCTTGGACCTTTTTCTGTTGGGGCTCTCTTGGCATCGGCTCTCTAAACAACCCTTTATGATTATACTAAATCCCCCCTTCTTAACTTGGTGTGGGGTATTTCGGGGAATGCTGAGCTGCTAGTCATTAATTATTTTCCTAGCATGAGCGTGGTGTCTTTCCTTTTCTTAACCATTTCCCTTCCTAAAGTGCCTTCTCCGGACTTTTTCTAACCTCGCTCGTTTCCCAGATTTTTGTTATTTGCTTTCTCCATTCAGATAAAATGTTCCACCATTTTTTGAAGATCTCTCAGGCTTTCTGTCATTTTTGTGATTTTTGTTTGTAGAACTCTCTTGATCGCATATTGTTCATAAATGCCCCCAGCGATATCTGGTACATGAGATCTTTGACCTCTAGACTTTCCGAAACGAAGTCATCATGGTATTTTGTGATACTTTCACCACTTCATTATGCCACATTCATTAAATCCATGAATGTCTTGGTGAACTTCTACTTTTTGGTAGAATATGCTCATGATCTGCTAGTTAAGCCCAGGTGTAAATGATTCACTTGGCAAGGCTATTGTACCACACTATTTTGGGTTCTGCTTGAGATGGGAAGACTTTGAAAACTAATTAGATAGGTGCATTGTGAAACTTCAAAGTGCAGGAATTTCTTTGGATCCATTATTTAATCGTAGGATTTGAGCAGAGTGGGCAGCTTGAAACCTTTTGGCATTGCAAAATTTTGCAACTCTTCCACCAACGAGGAGTGTTTGGCTTCATCATCGGCATCGTAGCTCCTAACTTTGTCCTAGTTTTCGACATGTTCGTTGCTACTCGATTCCCCACTTCTTATTAGGTTTAGTATTTTTCTGGTTATTTTTTTCTCCCTTCGTTGTACTAACCAACTGCATGTAGAGTTGCTCCCTTTTTGCTTCTAGAAAAGCCCAAAAATCCAACTTCTTCTTATTTTCATGGGAGATTATGCTTGCCACCCTGGCGTGTTCGTCGATGGGGTTGGGTTTGTCAGTTGCGGTGGTTTTGGCTTGTCTGCCTCGTGACCCTTGACACCAAAACTTAGAAGGAACAATGAAAACTATCTCCCCGTAGATGGCGTCACTGATGTGGTTGTTACTTCAAGTGACGGTGACGGTTTTAGTTTGTGGTGAACCAAAGGTGCTTTGATCTTGCAACAAATATTCTGTATTGGATCTGGGGGTTAAAGATCTGATGCTTAAATTAGTAACGAGTGCTTGAGTATGTTCTTTCTGATTACCAGTCGTCACATACATTAATTTCCTAAGCCATCGTTTATTTATGGGCTTCTTCAGCCTACACTATCGGGGTGCTGCCTGATCTGCATGTCATGTTGATCGTGGCCATCGTGGTGGTTATATGATTCTTCTAATCACATATAGTATGGATCATGTTCTTTCAATCACAAGCTGAATGATATCTACTTACATAACTTTTGTGATAATGGTGGGATATCTCTCCGAGTGGAGAACGTCCAATACGTAGTGCCATCTTATTAGTTGATGTTCTCTCTTCGTTTATGTGATTATTTCACTAACCTCGCTGAATTGAACTTTGTATGGATTGAGTCTAATGTTTGAGCCTATATACACCAAATGGTCAAAACTTCTAAGAAATAAGTGACAAAATTAAAATTTTAAAAGAGTTTAATGGCCACAAAATTCAGCTGTCCTATGATAAATTATCATTTTATCCAACCATATAGTCCAACTTTATTAGGCATCATTTCCAATCCCCACGAACCCTCCCCTCATCAAGCACGCCCACTTTAGTTAGCATACTAGGCCACTTTAATAGTTTTAGTGAAATGCTAATCTATGCTCTGGATTTTACTAATCACGCTCAGTATTTGTACTTTTGTAAAATGATGTTTAAATTTAAAAATAAATTAAATAACTAAATAAGCAATAATAACATTTAAATTTAATTTCTAGAAATTCTGTTGAACATCCCGGCCAAATTACCGGTGGTGCCCGAGCAAATTCAAGGCCATTTTCGGCCAAATACCGGCGGAATATCATCCAATTCAGGGCCATTTCTAACTGAGCAACCGAAAATTATAAGCTAAATCATAGCAAAATGGAGGTTCCTATTTCCGGCCATCGAGAAGATGTTTCTGATGTACCCAATATCGGGTTCCCGACCATTCTCTGCGTCACCGGTGGGCTGTAGAGGGAGAATCATTGCGGTGGGAGTGATTTGCAGAGAGGTAGAGGAAGAATAGATTGCGGAGAATCGACCTGCAGAGCTTCGTGTTGCCGGTGGGATTGCAGGCAAATTTCATCGGTGGGAGAATCGATTGCGAGCAAGTTTCGTCGGCCGGATTCTCAGAGACCTGCGTAGGAGTGCCAACGTTTCTGGAGAACTGGGTGGGGTGGTTGTCGTTGCGGCCGGCGTAGTTGGAGCTCGAGCGATGGAGCGATGGTCGTCGGAGCGGGAGGATCCAGCGGTGGGTCTCGGTGATGGGTCTTGCGGGTGAGTAGCAGTGGAGGGGCTTGGCACTGGGTCTCGGTCGAGCCATTTCTCTGTGGTTCTCCCTCGATTTTAGGGGTTTCGGTCTCTTTGTAGTTCTCTAGTTTAGAGAACAATTTTTTTATTTTTTTATATATTAGGTGAGTACTATTGTGCGTTGCGCGATATTATTAATTAAAATATTATGATATATATTTTTTTTATCTTACATTTAAATTGAAAACAAATTTTATTTAAAATTTTAAAGTTTAATCATCTAAAAAAAGTTATATGAGTTATGATTGGGCCACGTGTCCAAATAAAAAATAAAAAAATCTGCTCCTTTTAAATTTTATCTGCATTTTTTCTCTCTCATTTAATTTTAATTCATGAAATAATTTTTAAAAAAGAAATTACATTTAAATGTTAAATTATAAAAAAGGATATTAAAATTTAAAATTAAAATATAGTATAAATTTCACATCTAATTTATTTTGGATGTGCAAATTTATTTAAATTAAATATTGAAAGTAAAATTAATTAGTAAGATAGTGAAAATAAAGTGGAGTCCATTGAGTGGTTTTTTACAGAAAATTTTGTATGTGGGGAAAGATTGTATGTGGGGGTGAGAGACTAGTAATAATGTGACATGTGTCTAATGAAATGAGGTGGAGCTAAATAAGAGGAAGAAATTAATTTGAAATTATTTTCCATATCATTACATCTAACACTTGTCACATTATTACTAGTTCCTCACCCCCACATACAATCTTCCCCCACATACAAAATTTTCTGGGTTTTTTAGTTGTTTCTAGAATTGTGGAGGTAAAAATGAAGTGGTTTCTTTGTGGCTGCTTTTGGTGAGGTGGAAAAGAGAGAATGAATATTTAATTAAAAGAAACCACAAAAGTGGTTGTTTAGTGGTTTTACCATTGTACATGCTCTAAGTTTCGGCGGTGTACACACAATTCACATGAATCACCTATTAGATCGACTAACAGTTAAATCAATCATAAAAAATCTTATTTTACTAATTTTTATGGTTAAATTATGATTATTTATACATTACAATACACTTTAATTTTATTTAAAAATATTAAAAGTTCTTTAAAAAAATTATCATATTATTTATATCAATTATAAAATAAAAAATTTAGCCACCAGAATGTGTAGAAAGATATTTTGGTTAAGTGAACGTGGTCCTGATATCTACGAAGGTTTACCAAATTAACCAGCTGGAAAAGTAATACTCCCTCCGTCCCGCCATTAATGGCGCAATTGCTTTTTCACGGTCTTCAATGATCATGTTTGACCGCCAATATCTCAAGCTACATTTACCAATTTCGCATAAAAATTTGATATTTAGAAAATATATGTTAAGATGAATCCAACAATATCTCTCATGATATATTTATTATGTATATGTTAGCTTATATTTACGGTCAAACTTTTCCAATTTTAATTATAAAAAAGTAAATATGTCATTACTCGTGGGACGGAGGGATTAAGTACTATAAACGAGTAAATGAATGGATCACAAACGTTAAGGAAATGAAAACAAAATATCTCCAGTATTTACTTAAAACGTAATGTATAAATACGTCTTATATATTTGAATAAGTATCAGATTATTGAAACTACAAAAATAATCTTAATTAGTTGATAAAAGCGTCAATATAATTCTAAGAATCATTCTCGGTGTTGACTGGCGTTGTCTGCACATAAAAAGACCAGAATGCCCTTTTGTCTAAAATCTAAAAGTGTGAGGAAAAGTTTACCCTCGTCCTACCACCGAACCACTTCCAGGTTGCCGTAGCTCCACCTCCACCCCCACCCCTTCCACCACCCACCGTCCCCAACTCCACCCATTATCGCAACCCAGCCACCCCAACCCCTAGCTTCGCCACCACAGCCCCACCCAGTACCACGTCCCTCCACGCCACCATCTTGTCTCGCCAGCCACCACCACCAAGCTTAAAACCCTCTTGCTCGCGGCCCCAATCCCAGCCGCCGCAAAACCCTTGCCACTACTACAAATTAGAGCCATCGTAACACTTTATTTGCACACTTATTTAAAATATTACAATAACTTATAAAGTGTTACTTAAACCTTTGAAAAATGTTACATAAATATTGAAAAGTATTACCTAAAATTTAAAAGGTGTTACATTAAGACTAATGTAATATCGCCTAAGGGAATAAATGTAAAAGTGTTATAATAGGTTCAAAGTGTTACAATAGCACCTAAAGAAACACTTTTAAAAGTATTACCTTAGGCAATGTTACATTATACCTAACGTAATACTTTTTAAAATTTAAGTAACACTTTTCAATATTTTTGTAACTTTTTTCATAAGTTTAAGTACTCCCTCTGTCCCAGCCAAATCTGTACACTTTTTGGTCAACTTTCTCAAGACACGTTTGACCATGAATTTGAACTAGTATATATGCACCAATATCTTCATGTGAGATATCTTTAGATTCCATATATCACGTAGTTTTCAAATATCAAAATTTAAGACATCGCTAGTATACATAACTAAAGTTATTGGTGGTCAAATATGACCTGAGAAAGTTGACCAAAAAGTGTTAGATATGGCTGGGACAGAGGGAGTAACTTTTTTCAAAAGTTTAAGTAACACTATATAAACTATTGTAACATTTTAAATAAGTCCTGCAAGGAAAGTGTTACATTAGCCTTAGTTTGTAGAAGTGTAGCCCATCTACCACGATGCCACCCAGGTCGACGCTACTGTAAAACCCTAGCCAACCCAGTCTCGACACCTTAAAGAATATATTTCATGATTTTGGAAATTTTGGGGGGGGATGTTTTTATTCTAATAAATTGACCCTAATTTTGAAATAAATTTGTTATTCTTATTTTAGTGTTGCATTATCATCTCCAAGGTATTGGAATGTCTCTTACCCGAACTGAGTTGGACTAGTCCTAGTCAATCTAACATTAGTGAATTGGTTTGACGGGGTCTGAACGATCAAAACCAGTGGAGCCCACAGATCTGGGCTGAATCCTTTTTTTAAAAAAAATCACTAGCTAGTATGATGACTCTATTGAGCATTACAAAGGTCCGTCTTGTTGTTTTGGAAAATCGTCTTATTGAAGGGACTGATTTTACAAAATCTTTTGCTCCTGTTGCTAAAATGAGTTATGTTTGCATATTTCTTTCTGTTGCGGTAATTAAGGGCTTGGACATCCACCGTATAGATGTTCATAATTCCTTTTCACATGGAGACCTTGAGGAGGATGTGTTTGTGCGCCCTCCTCCAGGTTTTACCATTTTTCTTTTGGTCTTATGTGTTAGCTTCAGAAGTCTTTATATGATTTTCTCTAGACTCCTCGCAATTGGTTCGCAAAACTGGTGTATGCTTTTACCTTTTTTGTTTTGTGCAGAATAAGGCAGTCTACTCTCTGTTTTCTTATACTTGAGATCCCTGGGATTTGCATGAACAGGTTTATGTTGATTTGATTATTGTTGGTTCTTCGACTACTCTTATGATGTAATTCAAGACATACTTGAGTTCTTGTTTTCATATGAATGATCTTGGTCCTCTTAAGTACTTTCTTGGGATTGAGATTGCTTGCAATCAAGAGGGATATTTCTTTCACAACGAAAATATGCTCTTGATATTTTGGCTGATACTGGTTTGTCAGCAGTTAAGCCAAAAGATTTTCTGATGGAACAATTGTATTATTGACAGGGCTCATATTTGGCGATCCTACGCACTATCATCGTTTGATTAAGAAGTGATCTATGTCACTATCACTCGACCTAATTAAGTTATTATGTTCATACTCTTGTTCAGTTTATGCATGAGTCGTGTGTGACTCACTGGCATGCCACTCTATGCATTCTTCCCTCATTGAAACATCATCCAGGTTAGGCACTTTTTCTTTCTGCTAAGAGTTAATTACATTTAACTTCTTGTTGTAATTCAGACTGGGTTGCTTGCCCTATGACTCAGGGTTCTCTGTTTGGATATTGTGATGCTTGGAGAGTCTCTCGTGTCTTGGAAGACTAACAAACCAATCTAGAATTTCTCACTCCTCCATAGAAGCAGAATACCGCGCAATATATGTGGTTTATTGTGAGTTAATTTGGCTTAAATATATTCTTCGTTTACTTGGTGTTGGTCATTCTTCTCCGATGAGCCTCTTTTGTGATAGTTACACAGCTAATCACACTGTGTCTAATCCTGGTTTTCATGAGCGTACGAAGCATATTGAAATTTATTGTCATTTTATTCGAGATCTTGTTCAGACTGATTAGGTCGCCACTCAATGTATTGAGACCTTAAGTCAACCAGTAGATATCTTTACTAAACCACTTGGTCAATTAAGTCCTCGCAAGTTGGGCATTTTGGATCTTTACGCTCCAACTTGAGAAGGAGTATTGAGGATATTTTATAAATATTCTGATTACATTTGATGATATTCTGTAATATGTATTATTTTCCTTTTAGACTTAGTGTTAGATTAAAACTATTATGGAAATTTAGATTAGAATTCTTTTCCTTTCTAACTTTGGTCTCTTGTAATGTGTTTTATGTCTAGGGATGAAACTCTCCCTATTACATTCATTACAAGAAAAATGACCTATTACTTCACCCTTTCTACCTCGCTTTTTTGGTTAAGGACAAATAACCGAGGTAAAAAGTTCTTTTACCTCGTTTCTTCTTTTTTGCGGTAGATAATATTTTTACCTCAGTTTTTAAAAAATTGAGGTAAAATGTATTAAATGACCGATGTCGCATGCCTTTCTCGCTCACCGACGTTGGCTATTGTAGTGACCTACATCGCACGTCACTCTAGCAGACATGAATGACCGACGTCACACGCATTTCTCGCTTACCGATATCGCTTATTATTGTGACCGATGTTGCACGTCACTATCACACACAT
The DNA here is from genome assembly GCA_032360425.1 of Rubia occidens. Lineage (NCBI taxonomy): Eukaryota > Viridiplantae > Streptophyta > Magnoliopsida > Gentianales > Rubiaceae > Rubia > Rubia occidens. Next base: position 272 of record JAUOBV010470347.1, on the reverse strand, counting down.
GAAATGACTGACATTGCACGCCTTTCTCACTTACCGACGCCGGTTGTTCTTGTGACCAACGTCTCACGTCACTCTCGTAGACATGAAATGACCGACGTCGCACGTCTTTCTCATTTACCGACATCGATTGTTCTTTTGACCTACGTCGCACGTCACTCTTGCAGAAATGAATGACCGACGTCACACGCTTTTTTTGCTTACCGACGTCGGTTGTTCTTGTGACCGATGTCGCACGTCAGTCTCGCAGACATGGTACTTATAAGTACTCCCTC
>JAUOBV010470238.1:0-10189 GCA_032360425.1 Rubia occidens | reverse complement strand
TTATGTTTTATTTATTTATTATCTTTAGATTATTTTATTGATGAATTGAATTGGTGGTTTGTTTGCTTGATGCTTTTGTTTTTTTGGTTTGATGAATGTTTGGACAGTCAGAAAATCCGAAAAGTGAACTGTTCAATTTTTTAAAAATAAAATTGGGAATTTGATATTTTTAGTGAAATTTGATTTTACCTAATTATTTAATGGTTATCACCATGTTCCAACATAATCTATCTAACCAAATATGTAATAAAGTAAAACATAAACACTCGAAGCTTGATTATGCCCAGTTTATAATGAATCCACTAATTAGAAAGATACAATACAAAGTACACCATACAATTATACTTATCTTATCTATTTATAGCACGTGAATTCTGCAACCTCCCCGTACTACCGATCCGTCTTGATCAGACTTCCTCTAACCTCAAAACTCATCGATTCTGAATCTCCTCCCGAGAAATTAAGGTATACGATTCTGAACTTGATCACAGGATTATGATCATGTTGGAACACAGACAAAAGCTCTCGAGCACTTCTCGAAATATGGAAAACCTGGATGCAGATTTTCTTCAATTAGAAGCGTTAATGTCCCAGCTAGAATGTCTCTTATTTATACTGTCGCACACATTGATTACTGTGCATAAATAATTCATTCTCCATATAATATTCTGATTAAAATAAAATACCTTGAAGATAGCAATTATCAAATACATTCTCTTGAAGTAAGGAGTTAGAATATTTCGTCCAAATCCTTTCCGAAACAAATATTCACCAAATCAATTCCAATTTCCATAAATCCAATCGCATAAATATATGAATTGATATATTCTTAATCACAACACTTAAACGAAGTATTATTTTCACGGATTTCTTCACCGAATTTTCTTCCTTGATGTTTCAACACAAAGTATACCATATTTGCATAATTTTCACAAATTGTCAATTAACTAAGTATGGACTTTACAATCTTCCCATTTAGCATTTTATGGGACCATCAACCTTTTGGACTTTCGACGCATAAACTATGGAAATAGAAGAAACAAGGTAGCCCACTATGGATGTTAGAACATGAGCTCAAAAATTCAACTCCCCCTAAATTCCACAGCTTCAAACAAACCACCAAAAATTCACATTGGAACATCAAAAGGACAGCCAATACTAACATCATTCAAAATACCATGTTGCAACGCAAATCAAACAAGAGCCATACCAGAAATCCGAGAAATCCAAATTCAACAAAAGCCCCAAAAAAATCCAAAAAACTTCCCCTTGGGATCATAAAACATGCCAAAGAAAAAACATAAAATCAATCAAAACATACCAAAAGACCAGGATTTATCCACAACATTCAGTTGGGTCAACTCTGCTTCCAATGCTGCAAGCTGAACCTGAAGAGCAGCAATCTTGTCTTTCATAGCTACCGTTTTGGCTTCCTTAGCTTTCTTTGTTGTTGCTATAGAGGAAGTTACAGTTTCTCAAGAAGTCTAGGGAAGATCATGAATCTTTCTGGTAGAGAAAATCCTGGAGTTGGGCTTAACAGGAGTAGTAGTGACAAACACACCATTATCTTTAACCTTCACCTTAACCCCTTTAGCCAATGCTGAGATAATGCAGGGAAGTGGCATAGTTTTTTTTCATTCTTGAAGAGACATCTTGAAACTCTATGTTTTCCTAAATTATCTAGCCAAGATTCACGGGAATCTTCTTTCCAATGCAATATAATAGCTTGGTCATCTCCCTGGTTAAGGTTGAAGTGTTTGTACCGGGAATCCAACAGTTGATAGATATCTAAGACAAGCAAAAGTACCTGCTGGTCAAACTGGATATAGCTATATTTCCTTGCTCTGGCCATTTAGTCACTAGCCCTTCAGTGATTTCTGTCAAAATCTGATTATTTGTTAACTCCAAATCCTCTACATAATGAGTTACAAACTCAGGTGTGGATAAACCAAGTACCTTGTTGATATTCTCAGTAGAAAAACTAATCACCTTACCACGCAAATACGCCCAACCATTCCACCCTGAATCAACATCTAAATTTTCTGTCATTACATTGGCATAAAATTCCAGCACCAATTCTCCGTTGTACTCCTTGTACACTGTAGGAGAAGTAGTGAAACCCAAATAATCCAAAAAGGCTGTAAAGCCACTTCCCTTATAAGATTCTAAATCAAGTGGTCTCTCTGCTATGATGTTTCTCTTAATGATGGTCTCCCAACAGTCTTGAAATACTTCATTAAAGAAGTATGATTTTAAAGCATTCTTGGCTGATAGTGCGGGTCTTGAACTCTGGCTAACTTCAAGTTTGACCGTCTTCTTCTTCTTCTTCTTTTCAGTCTGCACTGATTCTGAGGATACCTCTTCAACTTTCCTCTCTGAACTTCTTGGGAGAGTTTAAACAAACGCTTCTAGCACCTTATCACTAGAGTATATCAGGTTCTGCAAATTCTCTTCTTGTGTTGGAACATCGATTCCAACTTCAACTTTCTCAAACTGTTCCTGTGTTGGAACATCATCAATCTCAATCACCTCATCAGCTTCCTCATTCAGTGGGACTGATGTTGGGACATCATCAAGGTCAGGTTCTACTACTTCAACTTCACCCCCCTATCTCCATCTCAGGGGTCAGATAATGAACTTTCTCAGATTTATCAACCTTCTCATTTTGTTGATCATCTTCTGGTATTGGAACATGGTCACTTCCACCCCCACCCCAAATCATTGTCTTCTTCAGTAGCCTCTGCTGTTTGAGCATCAACTTCTTCATCAATTTCCATCTTTACATAGTCTCCCCCTACCTCCTCAGTCTGTGTTGGAACATCACCAGCATCCCTGGCTTCCAACCCCTCATAAATTTGAAACAATCTCAATAACCGGTGGGAAAATATTCCTAAGTATCTCAAGCTTCTTGGGAACCTCTAGATCAAATATTTGTAAGGCCTTGAAATGAAAAGATTGCGTAGTGCTAAATCTTCCATCCTTCTTAGTCTAAGCTATCTCCTACATGAAGCTCTTATATAAACAAACATACATTTTCTTCCCCCATACTTAATGCGGGCTACCTCAATCAATCTAGGATTCAAGTCCTCTATGTACTGAATGTCCCATGTGATTCCCTTAAGCAAGTGACTCAAATCATACCCACTAATCTTTCCTGACAGGGACTTATAAGGCTTTAAATTTGCCCTCTTATCATACTTCAGGTACCACTTAATGCAATCATCAAAAGATTTAAACCACTGACCACTGAAGGTAAAGGATTTTTCCTGAAAAACTAAATTGGGGGTTATGAGGAGGTACACCTTGTCTATATTGAAGAAACCACCACTATTCCTGGTCCTGGAATGCTATCAAAGGGTTCCAGCATTGAGCTCTCCGTGAGATTTAACTCCTTATTAGTCTCGCCGAACAATTTCTTGAAGTCACTACTCTTCTCCATGTCGAGTTTGGTGGCTAAACTTTGACAAACTGAGTGCTGAGAAAGTCCTGAGAATATACATCATCCTACCAAGAATGTCGTTTTTGATCGGAGAAGAATTCTGATTGGAAATGGAAAGTGAAAATTATGGAAATTATATTTTTTGTTAATATATATATATATATATTCATAATTGCAAAGTAAGTCCCTAAATTTATTAGCATATTTTTCTAAATACCCCATCTCAATTGAAATTTACATTAATTGCATAATAAACCTTGACCTAAAGTTTAGGCTCTAAAACAAGACTTTGTGATAATTATGATTGACTTCTAAAATGAATCTCAACATATAAATAAATAATTTGAATGAAATATTATTAAAATAATTAAATCTTATTGCATTCAATATTAACGAATTTTAACTATCTCATATAGTTTTTCTCAGATGACTAAACTTTAAAATTTCAAATAATTATATTTATTTTCAATTTAGATGTAAGACACAATAGGTAAAAAAAAACTTAATTCTAATATTTTAATTAATAATATCACGATACTCTGCTTTTAAAAGGAAAAAATATTATTAATGTAGCAATGAAACCCATGACTTTATAATTTCAATATTGCCACTAACTTCGTTGGATAAATTTATATTAAAATAGTCGCATTTTGAATTTTTTCAAGCCCACCGAGGGTTATAAATATATGACATCACCAATTGTTTCCTTATTTCTTACCCTGCTGCAAAACAGTTTCGAGCTCTCTTCTCTATTATTTCCACAAATTTGTCTTCAATATTTCCATTTTCCCATATTCAGACACTAGGGTTTGGTTTCAAAGATGGAAACTTGGGAGCAGTGGCGGAAGCAGCGGGTTTGGAGGCGGCTGTGGAGGTGGCAGGGAGAATTGGGGTTTGGGGTCAGGGTGAAGGCGACAACAGCGGAAGCGGTGGTTCTAGAGGTGGCAGAGTGGTGGAGGCATTTTGGGTGGAACTGGCGACGGAGACTTAGGGTTTGGGGTTAGGGGTGGAGTAGGCGGCGGTGTAAAAGTAGGGTTTGGGGTCAAGGGTGGAAGCGTCTGTTATGGAGGCAGCAGAGTGGAGGAGGCGTAGGGGTTTCTGGAGCTAGCGGCGATGAGGTGTGAAGGCGGTAGAGTGGAAAAGGTGTTTGGAGGCAGCGGAGAACTAGGGTTTGGGGTGAGGGGTGGAGGGGGCACGGTGTGGATGCGGCAGTGAACCAGGGTTTGGGGTCAGGGGTGGGGTGGATGAGACAGAGTGGAGGAGGCGTCTAGCGTGGAGGTGGCGATGGAGAACTAGGGTTTGGGGTAAGGGGGTGAGGCGACGGAGCTGGTTTAGGCGGGTCTGGGCAAGGAGAGCTAGTGGTGCAGCGGTGGACCAAGTGATGAAAAAGAAGGAGATGTTAGTGTTAATTTTGTCATTCAATTTTTTGTATTAACAATAGGGGGTATTTTTGTATTTTCATTAATGGTCAATGCCTTAATCTGTTCTGTCAATGTCGGAATAGTGCAATTTGGGTATAATTGCACTAATTTACAAACATTTAGGGTCAGGTTTACATTTTTAGATTTTACAAGGTCATTCCCGCACTTTCTCAATCTTGTAAGTTTTTTTTTTTGCACTTTTCCCTTAGCCATATTGTGTGTCTAAAGGTGTGATGGTTTCAGCCTTTTTCAAACCGGCTAATGATGTCAGCCCTTTAGTGAAGCAATTAGTAAATTCCAAAAGAGAATAACAACTTTTGTGGAGGCGCTTGATTTTGGGTGGTCGTGGTTGTGGCAGGGCAGTGGGGCTAGGGTTTTTTTAGGATGGAGGGGTTGGGTTGGAGATGGTTGGCGGGGATTTTCAAATCGAACGAGATTTTCGTGCGGTTTCAGATCGAGAGTTCTATTGACACATATATATCCCCCCCCCCTTTCAAAATAAATTACCTACTTTGACTTTTAGGAGTCAACTGCATCAATTTTAAACTATTAATATATACTCCCTACGCGCCACTAATTTTTTCTTATTTATTTTTTCATGGTTTTTAATGACCATATTTGACCGTCAATACCTCTAACTATGTATATTAATTCCAAATAAAAAATTCTTATTTAGAAAATAGATATTAAGATAATGAATCCGTCTCTTGAAAGACGGTATTTCCACAAGTCATGAAAAGACCAATGTTTAAAGTGTTAATTAGAAGAAATGAAGATAAAATTTTCGGGTTGCATGAATCGAGTTATAAATTTTATAACTATTACATGTTCCATAATAAAATTTTAATATTACAACTAAGACATTTTACCTTTTATTATTGTAATTAAACCCCGTCTTTCCATAAGGCTGTGGAAAGACGGTCTTTCCCAAGACTTTGTCATTTATTAATATGATAATAATTTCTAAAAAATAATAACATAAAATGAAAAATAAAATAAAATAGCATAGCATAGCATAATTTATAGTCGTGAAATGCATGATTTAAAATAAGTGACTATAGTTATTACTATTTTTTATTATATCTATAAATTATAAGTAAAATTTAATTTAATTTACTATTTATTGATACCTTGATAAGAGATTGTCTCTTGAAAGACGCTATTTCCATAAGCCATGGAAATATCAAGATTTAAACTGCAAATTAGAAGAAATGGAGATTAAAAAAATTGGGTTATTAATCGGGTCATAAACTATATAACTACTGCACGATGCATAATAAATTGTAAACATTGCAACTAAAATCTTTTACCTTTTTATTATTCTAATTAAATCTCATATTTCCATAAGCCTATGGAAATACTTTTCCCCCCAAAACTCTGCCATTAGTTAAATATTTTATATTTACCTGAAAATAATATATATTTTTGTAAAGATGGAAGATAAATTTTATATATAAATACTGTCAAAAATAAATATTATATAAATAATTTTATATGGAATAAGCAAAGGCGAAGAGAGAGGAAGGTGAGCCTAGCTGATGTGTCAAACTTTGGAAGTGTCACTTGTCAAAAATTCAGGGCCGTCTCAAACATTACGGAGGCCCTTAAAAAAAATTAAATCGAGGCCCTCTAAGAGATAATATATATAAATATTTTTTATTAATTATTAAATATCAAACATTTATTCAAGTACATGGTAATTTTAATATGCTAATGAAAAATTATTTGAAAATTGCTATCCACCGAGCTTTTCTCGAAGCAAAATCATCGATTAATTCTTCATAATTTATTTTCTCCAGCAAATCATTCTCAATTGCTATCATTGCTAGTTCATTTAGTCTTTCTTGTAACATTGTCGAGCGCAAATAAGACTTCAATAATTTCAATTTTGAAAAACTTCTCTCTGCAGAAGCAACCGTCACAGGAATAGTTAACAGAATTCTATATGCAATAAGAGAATTAGGAAAACATTACATACATTTCAAAATATCAATGGCTCCCATTTTTCCATTGGGCAAGAATTCTCTAAGTAACTCCATAAACAATTCATTACCATCAATAGATTATGAATTCTGTATTTATTATTTATTATTTATTTTTATTTATTAAATAGAATCTATTAAAAGGGCTTGAAAAATTGGGCCCTCAATTTTTTTGAGGCCCTGTGCAGTCGCTCACCTTGCACTCCCTATTAGACGGGCTTGATTAAGATGAATATAAAATATCTCTCATGATATTTTAATTATATATATTAGTTTATATTTAAGGTCAAAGTTTTTAAAGTTTAATTCTGAAAAGTGAAATAGGCCAATAATTTTGGCATGGAAGGAATATGTATCTGTATTTAAGTTATCAAGGGATGAGGTAGAGCCAGTTCACAAGTTGGCAAAATACGTATCTAAAATTTTGAAATAATAAAAAAAGTTTGCGTTTATTAAAAAAAGGGTAGGGGTAAATAAAACCTTTAACATTTTACGTATTTTTCATGTTTAATTAGGAGGTCAATTTTGTCTTTTCAATGTATTCCGGCCGATTTTCTTGTTGACAAAATATTCAAACCAATCCAGGGTTAGTTTGACACTCTCAGATTATACAGGGTTATTTAACCACATTTGTGAAAAATATAGGGTTATTTTAAAACTTTTTTGTTTTTTCTTTTTTAGATAAATCGTTTATAGGACAAAGGTTTATATGATTCTCATCCTTGTTCTATTAAACTTAATTTTTCACAATGTGATATTACAATGGATTTGATCTTCAAGAGACCAACAACATAGAAGGCACTATTATATAAAATTACAAATCAAAAACCTATATGACAATATAAGTAGTTTATGACATGATATAAATGTCCTCTACGGTGTAATCGCGCCGCAAGGTTAACTCAAATTCACTAAACAGAGTCACCGGTTGAAAGTCAATACCCCAACCCAAATCGATCACAGTATGAAATATTAGTCTTGACATTTTTAGAGGGATACTCCAATCACATAGATTTTGATCATACTGATAACTACCATTGAAAAAATATTTTTGAATAATTTTTGTACCAATCGAAATTTGGTATTTTGTCAAAATTAAAAGGCTCAAATTATAGTTTTGAATTGGTGTTTGACATATCATTTCATAATTACTTTTTGAGAAAAATGCGTTTTTAACACTATTTTTGGACAAAGTGCAGAAATGGCCTTGTAAAATCAGAAAGTGCAGAAATAGCCCTGGACTTTGTTGGCCTAAATCTAAATGATCAAATTGGGCAGAAATAGGTGGAATAACCATTATACCCTTGAGTTAAAAAATTAAAAAATTAAAAAAAGACACTATTTACCCTCAGGAACCTCGCCTCTCACGCCCCCAAAATAACAAGCTCTTTCGATGCTGCCGATTTCTCTTCCTCCTCCATCGCCCCCACTTCCTCTTCACTTCCGCCTTTTCACGTCGCCATGGCTCCAGGTTATCTACCGCTGACAAATCAAACCTCTGCAAGCACTTGCACATCGGAGAACTTGCCATCGCCGCCGCCAAATGAAACGACGTATTACCCCTCTCATTTTCCACTGTCAGAGTCTTTCTAGCTTGCTCTGTATCATGTTTCATTATCTCAACAAGTTGTGCGACTGTTTCTTCTCGCCCATTCGCTGCTCACATGTGTAACGCCGCTGGCCGAATATAGTGATTCTGGTGGCATGGAGATTGGGATTTTGCTAGCGGCGGAAGAGGGTTAGGGGCTAGGGCGGGTTAGGGAGCTATGGGGCTGGGTTTCTAGAGATCGGGTTAGGGAGCTAAGGGGCTGGGTTTCTAGAGATCGGGTTAGGGAGCTATGGGGTGGGTTAGGGGCTGGGGATTTGGAAGGTGGGTTGACTTCGGGAGCTATGAGACTAGGTTTTTGGGCCAGGGACGAGGCTATTGGTTGGTGTTGAGTGGTGATGAGCGGGAAAGATGCTAGGGTTTAGGGTTATTGGCAAAGGTGACGGGCGGAGGAGGAGCTACGGTGCTTGGCGGCTGCAATTTTAGGTTTTTTTGAAGTTGAAGAAGAAATTTAGGGGGTATACTAGTTATTAGATTTTTAGTTTTAAGGTAAGGGGTATTTTTCTTTTTTAAATTAGGTCAATGTGTGAATTACTTTAGTCAATACCGGAATAGTGTAAATTGGGTAAATATGCACAATTGCTCAAAATCTTAGGGTTATTTTTGTACTTTCAAATTTTACAGGGTCATTTATGTACTTTCTCAATCTAATAGTTATTTTTGCAGTTTCCCTTACTTTTTAATAAATTTTATTACTGACTCTATCCACACACACATATATGTATATATATGTATACATATATCAAGAGATAGACCATTTTCAATATTTATAATAATATTAATTTTCATAATATATAAGAAGTAGAAAAATATTCGAAATAAATAATAAAAAATTTAAAGGGAAAATTAGTATTTTCAATATTTATGAAAATATTAATTTAATTTTTCATACTATATAAGAAGAAGAAAAATATTTGAAATAAGTAATGAAGATTTTAAAGGGCAAAATTATTTGATGACCCCCACTTGTTTGATAAGTGAAAATATAAGCTCAGTTTTTAAAAAGTGCTAATATAACCTTCGACCAGCATTGACTAAGAATTTCCTAACCTTGACCCAGAGATCAATGTTGATGCATGAGATTCCTTCTGGGCCATCATAATATCCATAATCAGCGCGATGTAGTATGCTTGCTTGATCATCTTGCAAAACAAGTTCCTAGGTGAGTTTTCGGGATCTATCTTTGATGCCTACTTATTGATTAATCTCTCGAAACATACCATTACCTATCTATTTGTTTTGATTCACTCTTTAGAGCCAGGATACTGCGTGATCTTCGTTGGTCATGGTCCATGTTCTTCCTGCCGTTACTAAGTCATGGCCTTAAGAGGGTTATCATTGGTAGTGACCATCTTCCTTCTCGAGGTGGAGTTATTCCAGTATGCTTTGAGCTGCACTCAAAGTTCGCTTACCTGGCTTGCTGGTCACGATGTGTTTCCTTTTAGCTCGGATCAGGGAGGTGTATACCATAAAATCTCTAGCAAAGGATTAGTTGCAAGTTGAGCTGCTGATCCGCACCCTCGGGGTCATTATTTTTACAAAATTATCCGAGGGCACGTTTCAAAGATAATTTTTGTAAGTTACTCCCATACTTACTACTACACTACCAAAGGGGTAGCAAGTGCAAAGTCCGGGGTCGTACACAAATATGCTAGGAATTTAAAAGTTAACCACGCAAAACTCGCAATTAGGTCATGAATGCAATTGTATGTCGGGAATAGTCAATGTTGCAAACATGGTT
>JAUOBV010470128.1:0-10190 GCA_032360425.1 Rubia occidens | reverse complement strand
CAATATGATAACACCTGATCAGAAACGCAACTCAAAACAGAACCACTCAGGTAACACTCCAGTCTTCATTCATTCTTCAAACGAAATTTCTCTTCGAGATATCTTAATATGGTGAAAACAGTAGCATATAAGAAACTGTACATACTAATTCTGTCCTGCCAGAGGCTCCCAGAGAGGGATCTAACTTTTCTTCTTCCATTCCACTCTTATCTGGGAAGCTGCCATTGCAGAAAAGAACCAAAAGACTAAGTCAATTGTTACAAGAGAATACACCAAAAACCTGAAGTCTAGAAACCCAATCTCCTCAGAAATTCTGGGAACACTAATCTCTCAACACACAGTCATTTTAATGCAACATGGCAAAGATTAATCACACTTGATACTTCCGGCATAGTGCCATGGAGGCGTACCCCAGAATCATAGGAACCAAAAAGTGGAGATTCGAAAAGAACCCGAATGAAAGATACGACGATATTGCGCTAGCAAGGGCGGCGTAGAAGTGCCTGCCGGCGATGCCGGGGACAAAGCACCGGAGGAGCCCTTTTATCTTCTTCTCTGATTTGCTGCTGCTTCTCTTCTTCTCCGATTTTCACTTTTCCCCAATTCACGTGCTGCTCCGCCAACAACAAAGGTGGTGGCAGCGGCAGAGGAGTTGGAGTTACAGTCGGAGCTCGAAGGGAGGGGGGTTTATCGGAGACGGGGAGATTGGGTGGTGGTGGGGTGGTGGTTCGGGGAAGAAAGAAAACGAACGGCAAAACGAAAGAAAACGAACAACAAAATGAGGGGTTTCATTTTTATTATTTTACATTTTTCTAATTCAGAGGAAAAATTGTCTTTCCACAAAAATCAATCATCGAAAAATTGACTAAAAAGTCAGTGGAGTCAAAGGTTAGATTGACACTTTCTAAGATTGCAAGGTTATATTGGTACTTTCAGCCTAAATTAAGGGTCACTTTAGCACTTAACTCTAAAAATTATGATAAAGTTTGGGTAAAGTGCATTTATGCCTCCAATTCCTCGAACCCCAGTTTTTTAAAAGTGCACACATACCCCTCCATGATTTTTTGAAATTGCACATATAACCCTTATAGTCGGATACCAGCATTGAAAAACTGATGAGCATATGTGTACTACATAAGGAACTGGGGCATGTGTGCACTTTTGAAAAACTGAGGGATATAAGAGCAATAAACAAAGAACTGGAGGCATAAAAATACTTTGTATGAAATAGTCTCAAACGAATGCTAAATAGATAATTTACCAGTGGAGTAATTTATAGAGATGGGTCCTAATAGAATTTACAGAAAATTTAGGGAATAAAGAGAGAATCTTAGAGAAAATATTATTTTTAGGGGGTATTGGGCATAAATATTGCGGAATTAATGATTTCGGATCATAAAAATTTTGCGATAAAAAATCTAGGTGAAGGAAATTTGCAGGTCAATTTTTCTTCCCATTTTGACGCTATTAGCTTGTTTTTGCTACCAGACGTGATGTTTCATTTCCAATATTAGATGTTTCACCCAAACATTATGATTTTTTTTTAGAATTCTTTTTTTTACTAAAATTATATGTCTTAAAGTTAATTTTGTATCATTTAAGTTAAATCTTGTGTTTACATACTAAATATTTTACACTTTTACATTATGACACTAGTTAGTGATATTTTATTATTTTAATTTTCAAAATTTTAACTTTGATGAGAAAGGGTGGCAGTGTGAAGGGTTCTAGCGAGTGTGTGGGTGGTGGTGATGCGTCCTGAACCCAATTAGGCAGTACTAGCCGTTCCTTCACCATGACCTGCAAGACAAAGTCCCCAGAGAGCTCCGGGGGTGGTGGGGGTGACCTTCCGATGGTAAAGTCAGCTCTGATATGAGTAATGAAGAACAATAGTAAATGAAATGTAATGATAGACGTACCTTGCTATATATACTCTAGCAACTCTATGGTTTACATTGGATCAAAATTCTTTTTAGCCCAATTGGGCCAGGTAGGCCCAATCACCAATATTATTGTGACTGCTCATTATTTTGACTCGTGACCTATTACTAACGGTCCACTCGAGACTATGTATTATCAAAAACCCCGATGCTACTAAGAACCCGATTAGGTAGTGTCGCATGTTCCTTCCCTTCCGATGGTAAATTCAGCCCCAATATGAGTAGTGAGGAATAATAATGAAAGGATGAATGTACAATTATAGACATACCTTGCTATATAGTGTACTCTAGCAACTCTAGGGTTTAAATTGGATCATATTACTCTTTAACCCAATTGGGCTAGGTAGGCCGAATTGCCAATATTATTGTGACAACTCATTATTTTGACTCATGGTCCATTAACTCGAGATGTATCATCAATAGTGCCCAGAAAATCAAAGGTCTTTTTAAGGTTTGAGAGGCTCTCGAGATAGGTTAATAAATTAGGAGCCTTCAGAGGAGGGTCATTCGAGGGGTTTCAGACTTCGGTTCTTGATGTGGTGTTTGGTTTTCTTAAATGAGTGCCATTGGCTCAGAATATAGAAAGGCGTGTGTGAAAGGAAAAAGAGTGGGAAAAATAGTCGCATAGTGCATGACAAATCCTATTAAGCGAGAGAGAAAGTATTCTCCATGTTCGTCGACATAGAACATCATCTCGAAGTACACAACGAGTGTTTTTGCCAAAGGGAGGAAGAATAAATTAATGGTTAATAGGAAGCCACTCGTGGATATCAGTGAAGCCTAGAATTCTGGCGAGTCTCTGGCAGAAGGAATGCCTGATAAGGGAAATCCTCCCACTTGGGGTGGAAGAAAGGGAGAAAATCCACTGAGACACCCTTTGTGGTCGAGGTGGCATGAACATGTGAAATTCCCTCAAAAGAAAGGTCTTCGAGAGTCTCAGAAGTAGCACCATGTTGAGAATCTCGAGGAGAGCCCCTTGTTGAGAGTTCTAATGAAAATGGAAATCAAAGCCAATGGGGATCCTATGGGTAAGGTTACCCCCACCTTAGAAGGAGACGAGTCCCAAAATGCACTGGAGATAGAGAAATCCTTTGTAAGGTAGAAGGAGGTGCCTGATTTTATGGCTGCTCTTCCTTCTCGACAATGCATCCCAAAATATGCCCAATTGCGGCTTCTTGAGTCCGATGAGTCACCCACACAACTGGCTAAGGGAGGTTTATGAGGGGTTTGTATACCAACTCGTGGAGCGTCAAGCTTTAAGGAGCGCTACATTTGGAGATGCCAGAACGACACCCAGGCATGAAGAGAGTGGAATAAAAAAAGGAAAGAGATGAAGAGCAAAGAGGAAGGAGCAGTCCCTCGAATGCCGAGGGATCTAAATCCTAGATCCCTTGTAAAGGGAGACCGGATAACGATCATTTTGTGAGGAGATGGAGCCCAGTCACCATAGCTAACTGAATTGACAGTTAACAAGGGTGAACCTCTTGACGTCGAGTAGAGACTGGATTTCAAAAAAATTCAGATGAAAATCTAGGATGCGATGAGTCTGGGCATGTATCTCGGAGTCTCTACGAATTTATAAAAGCTGACATGCTAGTCTGAAGAGTTCCCCTCGTCTCAGATGCAGGTGAGGCCAAATGTCCTCTGAAACCCTTGCCAGTATCGAGAGGTACAGAGCCATTAGAGTTGGGAGAGCGAAAGAGGGGGCCCCTACTGAATGAAGAGGAAAAATTACAGCCCAGAAGCAAAAGCCTAATGGACAAATAGGTGAGTCCCCGAGGGTACATGACGGTGAAGATTTGTACATGATGCCAGATGATGTGTTAAAATTCTCGATTTTTATCCTCTCTGCAAATTGATTCAAACTTCTTTTTCATTTGGCCACGGTTGGCCTTGATCTCTCTCCACCCTATGCTCCAAGCACCCTCGTTGTGACTGAGATGTTGCACGATCGATGCAAAGACCAAGAGGCTGAGTGAAGCTAACTTTGGGTAGAAGTTTGAAAATTAGAAGAAATAGGTCGAGAGGCTAAAATGCAGCCAATTCGGGCAAGAGCTCAAAAAAGAGAGGAAATAGGCCGAGAGGCCGAGTTGCTGAGTGCCAAAGTCGACATGCCTACAAAGGGGGATTATGATATTAAGTCTCGATGGTGAGCAGAGGGCTCGAGACTCAAACACATGAACCTAGAGCTGGTGTGTAAAGCTAGTGCTCAGTATTTGAATCCTACACCAGTCCGGCGTAATAATAGTCTCCAGACCATACAAGGCTTGGAAGTTTCAAGCTCGTGCCAGCGAGGTAATTGAGCAAAATGGGTGATTAATACAACGTCATTTTGTGAGGATGATGTTGTCAAAAAAAGACCCCGATTCATGCGACGCCGCATAGGTGTCGTTTTGGCTTGGGAATTGTGTGACGTCGTGGATGAATCGGTCAGGCGTCGATTCTTGTACAGGTTTATAATATTTAATATTTGATGACACAAAAAATTGTTGATCGATAGAAATCACATTATTATTACAAAAACCAACATTACCAATATATTAAAATATAAGAGATTGTTGTGAATATCTCTCATTATCCTATTACATCAGATACACATGTAACAATGGATGTACAAATAATAAAGCCGAAAGCGTATGACATAAATATGAACGTAATGCTGGAAAACGACATCGCACGGTGAAATGACCAAAGTAGAAATGTCCGAATAACGAGCGATGTTGCATATTCATGTGTTCTAGTCAGGTACTGCCAAATGCAACTTTGGTAACTATTTGGTCATATCTCGTACTTGACGATGCACTAACTAACGGCGCACATTGAACTTGTGTTTATACTAAAATTTGATTTTTCCATAATCAACCCTAATATCTGCCTTTTTTCTCACTCTTTTTTTAATATGGCATGATATTGGGAACACTATCAATATACACTATATAACATGTAACTCAGTATTTAATGAAAATATTCATCCATTATTGAATGGGAAAAAATCATGTAGAAGGTATGTTCATAAAATTTCTATATAAAACTACCTCAATTAATTTGAATCCGAAGATGCTCCATACTAGGTTACTTGTTGATCTTTGGGAGAAGAGAGTAGATAGTGTTCTTGAGTAGTTGAAATGTTGTGAATGGAGAGGAAGGTGTGGAGTTGGGGTGGGACGAGTCATACGTTGGAGAGGAGAAATAAATGGCTCTTGTTGTTGAATATGATATAAATGAGATTGGTTTTGGGGGAAAATCTGTTCAAAATTTTGGCTGAAAATTTGTTTCCCGCTAAATTTTTCATTCTAACTGATGTCGACTTAGTGTCGGTCAATGGTTCGGTAAATGTGTACCTTATGTGATATCATTTTTATGGGCCAAAGTATAATTTTCAAAAATTATCATACAAAACTTGCTATTAAGATTGCGGGCCTTCCGATGACCATTTCATGCCAAAGAGGAACAAAATACTCATGTACGTTTGAATAAAAAAAATTATCTCCAATTTTGGATTTAGACTTCTCCCAATTCATTGTAGGGACCTGAGTGCAAATATGAAAAAAAATCACCATCAGACCCAAACTCAATATGCTATTCCCAAAAATAACCTTGATCACCCACAACTTATACACGACGTCGGTATTAGAGATACTGGTCTTATCCTCAGATAGACTTCGAGCAGATGTTTCCAATGACCCTTGTATGTATACTTATGAGTAATCATCTACAATGAACTGTAGACCATGTACTAGCACTTTTTTATTATAGGAAATATGGACATAATGTCATTAGGTGTTTATTTAATAAAGAACATGTCAAATGAAATTTCACTTGATTTTATTCGGTGAAAATTATCGTTCTTATAACGTTGATATTAAGGTTTTGAACACAATGCTAAGGAAAAATGATGGATGATTATCCCGGTTCATGCCTCTGTTGGACAATATGCATATTCTCCGTTCGGTGTAGAATTAAGAAGTGTAGTGGGCATTCAAGGAAGTTGGGGTCATAGCGTAGTGTTCTTAAAGTTTTGTCATACATTGTTTGAGGAGATTGTGGTCCCGTTCCATTGACCAGAGCATGAAAAAATTGGAACATCATTCTCGTGACTAGGTGAATTAGATAAGGGTATCTCCAGTTTTGCATTGTGACTTCTCCAACTTTGTTGGAGGGACGTTTTTGGAAAAATTGAAGAGTAAACCGGCATGGCCAAATTGGATTCCAATCTTCGTCCACGAGACCTTTGCTAATTAATGATCCCCGATAGTAATAATGAAACTGACATGATCCCACAGAGACTTCCACAAATTCTTTCGATTAGCCCTAGCATACTAATTAGTAATCATATACTATATTATTAACTCTAGGCCCTGTATTAGAACTTTAGTGAAATTGATGGTTAGATTTTTCTTATCTTCTAAATTATAAGAAAGAAAAAAAAACTTAGAATGTGTAATTTTGTCCGATTTTGGTGAGGTTGAATTTGTCTTCCAAATTAACAACGCTCATAGTCAAGGTATTAATGGAATACTAATAAAAATGAGGGAAGAATACCTTTGTGACCTTGAGGCATAAGTCGTAACAACATGATTGTGACAATGTGATTTAGATTATTGACTATATCCAATTTTGCATTTTCCTTCCCCACAATCTTGGAGGGACCTAATTGTAAAAACAAAAAAGTTCACCGATTATGTTGAAATTAATTATAATCGAACCGGACGTTAATGCAGTTCATCGACATTTACAATATCAATTTACTGATGTCTAATTAACTGTTTACCCTTTTTAATGTCATTTATATTTGATTTGGTCAGATGTGGGCCCAATTGATTTACTAGTGGGCTGAATTGTTGTGGCCCAATATGTCGGTAGTATGTAGGTCAAATTTCATTAAAAATGACTTACAAGCGACGTTGGTTACGCAGTTGGTCTGATAGAGGCCCATTTGATATGCCAGTGGGCAGAGAATGTTAGACCTACAATTAGAAGAATCGATGTCGCAATACCGTTGGTATTGTATCGATCTTGTCGACTTGAATGCAACGTCGCATTTGACAGAATACAAAAGGCTCATAACACTATATATATGGGGCCCACCTCATACATTACTTTAAACATTCAACTTTTCCTCGAATTCCAACAATTCTGCTTCCCATCCTCTCAAAGGTATGGTTTCAACATGTGGTTATTATTCTTTTGTTTTTTAATTTACTATTGAAATTGTTATGTATAAGGTGTGTGAATGTGTTATTTTCTTAATATAAGGATGTGCTTATGGATTAGGGTTCATCGATTAGGTTCTGGGGTGTTAGAATGTCTATTAGTTTGTGGCTAAATTGTTTTTGGTTTATGCGCTCTCTATTTTCCTGTTTTTAGTTGTTGTTAGAGTGTTCCCGTTTCATGAATGCGACGTCACCTATCCATCGTTCCTACTTCGGCTAGAGCGACAAGTGTGCGACGTCACTTGTTCATAATTTTGGTAGTTCATCTCACATATGACGTCACACTTTTATCGGTTAACCATTTGGTTTTTACCAAACCATGTGCGAAGTCACTTACTCATAATTTTTGTAGTTGATCCAGCATATGACATCGCATAATTATCGGTTAACCATTCAGTTTTACCGAACCATATGCAACTTTGCTTATTTATAATTTCTACAGTTTGCATAGCATATGATGTTGCACACTAATCAATTAACAATTCGGTTTTACTGAACCATGTGCAACTTTGCTCTGACATGTTGCATTTACATACTAATTGATTAACAGATTACATGAATTGATTTGTAACGAATAATTAAAATATGAATTTCAGGAATCATGTCTAGTAGGGTTGGTTCGTGCCACTCCCCCATTGTGGTGAGCTATTTAATTTTTACATCGAAATTGCATTTCCTAGCTTGTATTATAATACGTCAATATTATACGATGATTTTGTGAGACGAGGTAATCGTTGGAAGATTCGAAGACTACATTTTGAAGACAACGAAGACCTTGAAGACCTGAAGAAGGGAGGATGAGACAACTACACATAGACCAAAAAGAAGACAACGTGCAAGGGAAGCCTACTCTCTCATCGCGACTCACGTTGCATGTGTCGTGAGTTGCAACGGTCCTCTGCCCAGATATGATTTTTTTGATTTTTTGTACTATAAATACTCTCTTATCTCTTCCCCTTTCCAGAAAATTTTCTCTCGCAATTTCTGAGCCATAAACCTTAGTCTTTTCCCCATTTTCATCTTGTTTTCTTCTTGATTTTATGTTTGAATTACTATTGTTGTTTTGTATAGATTCTAGTAGCTAAACTTAGTTTTGGGAGTAATTGATTAAGGCTTCCAAACCCATGTCTTGAGAACTTTGTAAGAAGCTATTTAGTGCTTTGCTATTGTGTATTTATTGTTCTTGAATTTGGTTGTTGAATACATTAATGGTATTGGAAGTTTAAATATAAGAATTGCTTGTATGATTACTTGTTAGGGTCTGGAGAAAATAGCTAATTCTCCTTTCTTTTGATATGAAATCCAAAGGCATGATTTAGAGCTTCTAAATAGGCACAAATTTTAAAAAAATTTAATGAATTATTTGATTTTTTGCGGGAAAATTGGATTTTAAAATTGTGGCAATCTTTTTGCAATTTTTGGTGGGAAGATTGAATTTAAAATTTTTAGCACGGGTTTTTTAATTAGCGCCGGATTTTTGAAAACCGGTGCTAAATTTTGGCGAATATTTTTGAATTTTTTGGCGGAGAGATTGAGTTTAAAAAAATCTAGCACCAGTTTTTTTAATTAGCACCGATTTTTTGAAAACCGATGCTAAATTTTGGCAAATTTTTTGCCTGCCGTGCTCAGGTGCAATGGAAGGGAGTACCACATGCATTACTCGGGAAACATGAGGTTGAAAACCCTGAAGCTGAAAGATTTTGAGCAGTTTCCTATGGTGAGGAACTCAGGAAAGGGGACACACCTTACTTCGAGTTGATCATTGGTGCCGGTAATGTAGTTTTTAATGTTGAAGTTCTTCCCAATATATATAATAAGTTGTTTTGCATATATTTTGATCATAGCATTTATATTAAATGTGTTAATTCGTATTTGGAACAAGATTAGTATTGATGTATTTTGATATTTAATCCTTAATTTATAAATTTTTTGTTGGCTATGTTATTTTAATGTTATTTAATGCTTAATATTTGACCTAAGATACGCACGAATTTTTAATTGTAGTATCAGTAACAAAACAAAAAAAATATTGGGTATTGTTGCAATCAATCTTGAACTAGCAAATTTGTGTTGTGAATTCATTTTTAAGTAAACTTAAGCAGTTAACCGACTACTTGGTGGGCCAAAATTCTTAGGCCGACCAAAGTCTGCGACATTGGTAAGTGGTCGACACCATGTCGCCTGATCCAACTTTGGTGCTACGTAGCATACATCTAGGCGAACAACACAATGTTTCAAAATGACGTTGTTTCGAATCGGGTTAAATAGGGGGATCCTGAAAATTAGTTAAACCATCTATTCACAAGTTTCTCGCGAATTCCAACAGTCTCCAGTTTCCTCCTCATCTTCTCTACTCAGGGAAAAAAGTGTTCTTCCCTAGCTCCTAACACCTAACTTTTTGACTTTTACTTTACAATGTCAGATCTTTGGTCTGTGAATGTTTTATTTTTATTTTTTGACTATCTAGTTTTGTCTCAGATTTATGAGAGTGTGAAATTTCTTTGAGTTTAAACATAGGTACAATGTTATGGTTTGTTGCCAAAGGGTTTTTGTTTAATATGATGTTGATTATGCTTCATTTCCCCCCAGTTCTATGTGTTTCTTCCTGTAGCTTCCTTTGATATATACGACGTCGCTAATCTGTCTGCCACAACTCGGTTTATGAAATTATAGTTTGACGTCACATATTCTTATATCCAGTAGGTTATCTTTAAGTTTGTGACGTTGCACTATTATCGGTGTCCTTCGACTTTAACGAAATGTTACCGATGTCACTTTATGGCATCTAATTGTACAATTGTTTTGCATATGCGACTTTGGTCTTGTTTCAGTACCGTCTTTGGCTTAACCGACCACTATATGAAGTTGTATATACATGTTGGCCATCCCACTGGTTTGGGCCAACATGCATCTGCGACGAGATTGCCGATGTAGCACCTTACATTCCATAGGGCAGCTCGCACTTAACTTTTTCCCTTTTGATGTAAGACTGATGGCTGGCAAAGGATCATCTAATCCACCATTTTTCAGGTCTTTC
>JAUOBV010470127.1:0-17440 GCA_032360425.1 Rubia occidens | reverse complement strand
TATATTGACAAGTTAACAGACCGGTTGGAAGGCTAGGTTGAGCAAGTATTTTGATTTCTTGTGTGCGGAAGTGAACGAGATGACCTAGGCCCTCACACATCATGTGGCGTTCATGGAATCCCAAGGTCTCAAACTAGAATTGAGTGAAGATAATAAGCAAGCAAATTTTGAGCCGGTCTTCTCAGATAGCAATGGCGATGTTGATGATGATGGTGATAGTGGTGATAAGGGTGGGGTTGGCGGGAAGGCCTTCAAGGTGGAGAAGAAACTGGTATGGCTCGCGGGGAAGGAGATCAGGGTGGACAAGAAACTTGTTGTGGCCAACATGAAGACACGGACCCCGAGATAGAAAACATGTTTAAAGAAATGTAAATTGGAATTAAATTGTAGTGACTTGGATAAATTTGAAAAATTCTTAATGTTTTGGATGGTTTGAACAAATTAGTAGTAGAATGGTTTACTCATATTCGAATCACGTCTTTGTTTTTAGTCTTTTCATCTATTTGCAATTTTGAAGTTTTAGAAATACTTGTCAATATGCTTTAAATTGTTGGTTTGAACAATATGTTTCAAGAACATCATCGCTTTCTGGTAACTATGATATGAGCTACCATTATGTCCATGTGATGAAATTCGTGTTTCAATCCTTTCAATTGCTAGGAATTTTGCAAATTTACCAAAAGTACAAAAGCATTTCTGAGTTCTAAAAATGTTCTGTCCATCATCTTTAGGAGGCAGACAAGTTTTCGAGCTCAAAAACCCTTATGTTTACATACGTCAGAAGAGAATACAGAGTTTATTAACTTGAAAACAACCTTGAATTGACGAGCGAGCATTAAATCCAACATAAATTCATTTCCTCAATTGGAAATCAATCGTGTCCTTTTTTTAAAGGTCAGATCAAGGGTTTCCAAAGTCAAAAACATTTTAACCTATAAAAAATGGATGGTTTTTCATTCAAACATAGTCAACCCGAAATCCAAAAAATCTAGCCACTCTTTGCAAACTCGCAAACACACTCGACCAATTCCATCTCACAAAATCATTAGTTTGAAGACAATGTCAAGAGGAGGTTCATCCCAGAGCAAAATCCCAAGGTCTCAATCCATCTACAACACATCCCACAACGATGATACAAGGTTTGTTGCACCTTTTGCTCGAACATGTTATGAAGCATTGAGTGAAAAAGGGGAAGATATCGGAGTGTTACACTATTTCTTTTAGTGAATATCTAGAAATAGGTTTAGCTGACCCCTTAAGTAACTTTAGCAAATAGCATGTCGAGAAATTGCTTTCATGTAATTAGAGAGCATACTTTGACTTAACTTGTCAATTTTATGCAAATTTACGTGAAGTTGCAAACGGTGACTATGAGACTAGGGTTGGGGCATTAACATTTCTATTAGCCAGTGGTCCATACAGAAGTTGTTGGAATACCCTTCTGAACACCCTGAGAATGTTTTTCCGGAAGATTTAGCTGTGTCATTACATGAAGTTTACTATGGGGAGAAGTGGCCGTTGCATATTGATTACCCCTATATGGACCCTGTGGAATGTAGCATGATATATTTCCTACACGATAGAAGGGATTTAGGAAGGCCGAAAAGTTTTGATCTCTGTGTTTTGACTATTAACCAATGTATCACTTATGAGATTATTTCTAGAACTCTCGTTCCCTACTTGGACAATAACCGAGCCTAACTATGCCACACTCAATCTATTCTATTACATCATCGAGTGTAGGAAAATGAATACCGGGGCCACAATTTTTAGGCATATGTTGTACATAGCCACTTCAAAGAAAGTGATCAAAAGCCTCCGTTATGGGAATTTGATCACACTCTTATTGAAGATGGTACATGGGGTGAATATTAGCAGGGAGGAAAAGGGTCCGAAATATTTTGACAAAACTTACTTCGAGAAGAAGGATTGGGTGTTGCGCAATCACAAGTAGTTTCATAAGATGTTAGAAGCCTCTGATGCTAATATAAGGCCACGAATTGATGAAGGTTAGTGACTTTTGATTAATAACACATTTTGTACAAATGCTTTCATTCTTTTACATATTATAATTGTTGTCCTGTCAATTTGTAGGTACCGAGAAAGCTTACATGAAAGGTTTCAGGGATTGCTACAGGTAGATGCGCAAAGAACTTTGGGTAATGAAAGCCAAGATCAAATTCATGGAAAAATCACAAAGGGCGCATGAGCGACACCTCGCGCCAGCCTTCTGCCCATGACTCGACCAATTGACTTCGATGACCGACATTGAAGATGTGGAAGAATGACTATTTGTGAACAATTGAAGCATTTTGACAATGATATTCAGATCTATGTTATTCTACAATTTAAGTATTTGTGAACAATTTAAGAATTTTGACGACATTAATATTATTCCTAATTGTTATTAATACTTTTAATTTTGTGATTATTATTTTTAAGTGATCATTGAAAGTAGTTATTGGAAGTTATGTTCAGTTCATTAACACAGTTATAATTCCTAGGGGATGATAAAATGTACAAATCAGATTAATCAAAACTACCATACCCAACAAATGACAAAACCAACCTTATGTATGCTTCGTTTTCCTCACCACCTTCTTCGATTTTCTTCTTTTACGGTTGATCTTCCCTCTAACATCAAGTCACGTACCTTCGTTATGATCAGTTCGGCCAAGGAAACTGTGAAACTCGTATCATCCTCCTCAAGGAAAATAACATCTTCAGATCCACCACTCAGAGTATGCTTCATGAATCCAATGATTTCATCTAATTCATTCTCTACAATAAAAATGCATTTTCCTTCAACAACAATCTCTCACGTGGGACTAACTGGATCCCTAACATAGAAAACATGATGTGCTTGAGATGCCAAAATGAATGGATTGTCCTTCCAGCTCACTCTACTTCTGTCGACAAGGGTGAATCCCAAATCTTTGCTGCGCTGACCATTGTTTATATCTATTCACTGACATTTGAAAATAGGAACCTCTATCATGACATATTCTAGCTCTCAAATTTCAGAAGTTGTCCCAAAGTAACACTTTTGAGAATACATAGAATTGTTGTCGCTACCACTTCCAACATGCAAAGCTTCGGATACGAGTGACACTTCACTGTTTTGAGAGACACCCTTATCATCCATTGATTTCATGGAAAAGGTGAAACCGTTATTGGAATAACCACCATAGGATATAACAGTTCCAATGGTCTATGAGCAGACCATTTAACTTTTGAGGAATGTTCCCCAACATCTACGTGATCCCTCAACCATGAAGCAAATGTCCTAGTGTGTAATTGAAGGACCCGAGCTTCATAGAAATTTGGGTGCCCCACTCGTATGACATCCATATGAACCTCAATGTAAGGGAAAGTGTCTTCATGATTAAGCGAAACGTAAAGATGGGCAATATGAAAATCTTCAGCACTGAGACTGAAAAGTTTCCCATGTCTCACCCCTGCACCTTCCAATCTCCCATCATATCTACCAATCGGAACACCAATAGATTAAACTTCCTTCATATACTCAGTGCAAAACTCAAAGTCCTCATCTTTCACGTACCGCTACACAATACCAGCACATAGCCTGTACTAATTTTTCACAAAATGCTTGAATATTTTCATGTATCTCTCAAGGGGGTATATCTATCATAAAAAAAAACTAGACTGCATTGCTTTATCTCCTAAACCAAATGAACACACAAATGGACCATAATGTCAAAGAATGAGGGCGTTTCAAGCTAATGATAAAAATTTAACGTCAAGTAATGTTAAAAATTTAACTATCATTACTTGTAACCTATCCAACTTCGAAATACTTATACTCTTGCAACAAATCAACTTGAAAAACAAGCATAGTTTCGTAATGTACATTCTTACATGTGATGGCAGTGAAGCTCGAATCACAATGACATTCAATTCTAGCATAAGGTTATGACAATCGTGTGACTTCAACCCAACCAACTTCAATTACTACACTGACACACAAGTGCTGATATTGGATGAGTATGCACTTGGGACCTTCACACTACTCAGTGTATCAAAAAAATATTTCTTTTCCGACTGCGACATAGAATATCATGCATGGGGAAAATAACAATCTTCCCCAGAAGTAACTGGCCTAGCTTTCAACCTGTCCTTTGTTTTCCTCTGGGCATTTAAAAATGTCCCAATCAAGGAATCACAAAAATTCTTCTCAATGTGCATGAAATCCAAACAATGTTGGAAATCCAAGTGTTTCCATTAAGGTAGATTGAAAGAATATAGAATTTCTTCCAACTCCCATCAACGACTACTTTTCTTTTCTTCTTCCCAAAATCATTGGGCAAGTTCTTCAATTGTTAAAAAATTCTTGTACCATTTAGTGGCATAGGTGGTCCTCTAACCTCCACTTTCCTATTGAACCATTTCTTTGTCAAACACCATGGGTTCCCCTCTGGAAAAAACCTCCCGTGACCTGATAAAATGTTTTACAACCGTGTTTTAATTGACAAAAACCAGTTTCCTTGTCACAAACATGAAAAGCTAAGTAGTCTTTCATAGAATATCCATACAAATTTCCATATGCTCAAAAGTCATTGATGGTGCAAAATAACATGGGTTTTAAGGTAAAGAAATCTTCAACCAATCCATCATACGTCCGAACACCATCTTTGAACAAAGTCACCAAACCCTCCACTAGAGGAGAAAGATATATAACAATATCATTACCCGGTTGCTCCGGGCCTAATATCATCAAAGACAACAAAACACACTTATATTTCATGGTCAACCAAGATTGGAAGGTTGTAAATAACCAACATAACATGCCAACTACCATGTGTACTGCTAATATTACCAGATGGATTCATACCGTCCTTACACAACCCTAACCTTACATATCGGGATTCACTACCGAACTCGGGGTATAGAGCATTAAATTTTTCCACTGTTCACCATCTGACGTATGGCTTATCACATCATCAGCCGATCGGACCCTATCTGTGTGCCAACTCAATAACTTTGCATCTTCCCTACTCGCATAAAACTTCAAACGGGGAATGATAGGGAGACACCATAACACTTTTTCCGGTGCATTTTCTTTGAATTGGATAAAACTTCTTCACCCACCGCAATTCCACTGCTCTTCAACTTGTGCCGAGACTCGCCACATACCTGACATGTTTCTAGATATTTATCTTCACTTCCTCTGTACAACATATCATCGTCTAGGCATGCATGAATTTTTTGGAATTCCAATCCCATTGGGAATATAATTTTTTCGCTGCATACAACCTATTGGGTAACGCATTACCTTTGGGAAACAAATCCCTAAACAACTCGAGGGCCGGTGTCATCGACTTATCAGTCTATCCAAATTTAGCCTTCAAATTCATTATATGCAAGGTGACACTCAAAACTGAGTGTTTGGACCCTTTTTACATAGGCATCCATTTGTCATCAATCAGAGCTTGTAACGACTCAGGTTCACCTTTGAACTCCCTTGCGATATCTTCCACTGTTTCATCAAACTCCAAACTGCCATCTAATTCATCTCCCATCTTTGTGCGGGACAATTCAATCATTTCACAGGGATCATCCATTACTTCCCCATGCCATACCTAATGAGTGTAGGTAATTTGAAACCCCCTCCTTACGAGATGTTCACACATCTTATTCCTCCCTTAATAGATATCATTTCTACAATCCTTAAATGCACATCGTGCTTGCACCCCACCTTTTTATAAGCATCTTCAAAAGCTAAAGAAATAAATGATTATACCAATGGCATGTACTCAGACTATTTTCTAAGATAATTACCAAAAATGCCTTCGTTCTTTCCTTCATTTACGAGCTTGAAATTATTGTCAGATCTTATTTCCGAGCTCAGAAAGTGACATTTTTAAAGGTGGTCAGCTATAAATGCCTTTAATTAGGGCTTATTAAAGGCGATTAGGCCCTAAACCGCCTTTAATAAGTCCTAATTAAAGGTAGTTTTTCATAAACCACATTCCATTTCCATTTAACCGTCTTTAAATAGGAAGGGGGGTACAAATCAAAGTTTTAGAGTTTGGAAACTTCTTTCCAAGGCAGTTTTAGGCAAAATCTTGAAAACCACCTTCCATTGCCGCCTTTAATAAAAAGCTCTCTACAAGTGATATTAGTAAGCTGCAAGTCTGTTGAAACATGAGAACCCTTAAGTTTTCTAGAAGACACAATCTCACGTACAAAATGATAATCGATATCAATATGATTGGCTCTCTTGTGCAAAACTGGATTATGAGCCAGAAAGAGAGAACTATTATTATAACACAGCAAAACACGAGGTACCCGAGTCGATACACGTATATCTTGAAGAAGATTTATCAACCAAGCTAATTTCGCAGCAGTGGTGGCCATAACCCGGTATTTAGATTCCGAACTAGAATGAGAGACTGTAGGTTACTTCTTAGCGCTCTAAGACACCAACTTACCACCAAGAAAAATGGAATAACCCTATGTAGACCTACGGGTCTCAGTAAAATTAGCTAAATCGGCATTACAATAACCCAAAACTAGTAAATCAAATGAATTTGTGTGAAACTATAGTCCATAGTGAAGAGTACCATGCACATAGTGGTCATCAGTAGGAGCTTGCACGAACTGACTAGCCCTATTCACAACATGTATAAGACAAGCTGGGACGTGTAATCGACAGAAACTGAAGTGCACCAACTAGAGATCGATAAAGTGTAGGATTTCCAAATGGCTTACCAGAAGAGCTAAGAAGCTGCATTAAAGCCGCAAATCAAATGGCCACAGGTGAGGAATTTGGCATCTCTGCGTGCAAAAAAAATGTCCTTGGCGTATCAAGCTTGACCAAGGAATAAGCTGTCGGAAGTACAAATAACCTCCAAACCTAAGAAATACTGCAAAGTGACAAGATTGGTAATCTTGAATTCCTGATGAACCCGATCAATAAACTTACTAATGAGAAGACCATTATTCCTAGTAAGATAAATTCATCAGCATAAACCAATAAATAAAGGAGAGAGGCACCCTGAGAGAGTACAAATAAACATGTATCTAATGAGTTGCACACAAAACCTAGGTCAGTAAAAAAGGAGCTAAAACGCTGAAACCAAGCACGGGGCGTGTGATTGAAATCATAAATGGCCTTGCGTAGAAAATCAACATATTCCGGGTGCATAAGGTCTTTGTCTTCAGCTAGCTTCTCCATATAAACTGGGGAGTCAAACCCATTTAAAAATGCATTTTTGATATCTAGTTGACGTAATGACTATTTATGAAGAACAGCCCAAGATAAAACAACACAAATAGTAGAATCCTTCACAACATGGCTAAATGTGTGATCATAATCAAAACCAGGTTGATGCCAAAAACCTTTTGCAACCAAACTCACTTTATGCCTATCAAGCGAGCCATCAACCTTGTACTTCAAACAGTACACCCATTTGGAACCAAAAACATTGGAAGGAGAAGGACGAGGAACCAAATCCCATGCCCTTTGAGTGCAAAGAGCCTCCATTTCGGAATCAATGGCAGGAACCCATTCAAGATCCTTAAAAGTCGAGTAATAACTCATTGGCTCGGTCTTAGAAAATAAAGCACTCAATAAACCAGAAATATCACAGTCAAAAAAATATTTGAACCTGAGTGAGCCAGTACGAGAGCGAGTGGCAATCAGATAACGAGAGGTGAGCTAGTGCGACAGAGGCGACATAGAGCTCGAGACAAGCTACAATCAAACACTAGGGAGCTGGTACACGACCACAAAACCTAAAGAGGCGCGTTAGTAAATACGGATGGGGGCAACATCGCTGCGTAGACCGTATACGGGGGCAGAGGTGATCTCGGTGACGCGTACTACTGCATCGTAGGTTGTGGAAGTGCAATCGGCGGACAAACACAAGAAAGATCAAGCACAACTTGAGCTCTCTCTACAGACTTTAAATCCCAATCATCTAAAATAATGGCAAATTGGGTGATGTAGACAGCTGGAACACCTCCAAAGGCACAAGCGAGGTTCCAAAAAGGCAGAAACATCAAGCGACGATGGTGCAGTCACAGAACCAATACGGGTGGCAGGGAATAAAAGCTTATCAAATCATGTATGATGGTTGATGTACTCCTTTTTCGCAGGAGGATCAAGGCAACAGTATCCCTTGTATTGAAATATCTATCCTAAGAAAATACATGGAAAACTTTGAGGCGCCAATTTATGAGAAGCATAAGGGCGTGTATACGAAAAAACTTGACAACCAAAATGATGAAAGTTGGAGTAATCGAGAGTAGTGCCAAAAATAACAAAAAATGGAGACCGACCAGATAAAACAAGTGCTTGCAGGCAGTTGATAATGTAGGTAGTTGTAATAAATGCATCACATAAAAAGAGTGATGCAAACCGGAATGGAAAAGCAATAAGATCCCCATTTCCGTGATGTGAAGATTTTTTCGCTCAGCTCGGCCATTTTGCTTTGGTGTGTAGAGACATGAAAGCTGGTGATGAATTCCCTTTGAAGAAAAATGAGATCGCATGCGAGAGTTTACAAACTTTGTCCCTACATCACTCTGAAAACCTTGATTGAGGTAGAAAACTGGTTCTCAACTAGTGCCTCGAAATGAAAACATACTTCTACAAAATCATACTTGCACAGTAGAGAGTAGAACCAAGTGAAATGAGAGTTCTCATTAACAAAGATAACATAATAAGAGAAACCAGCACAAGAGACAACGCGCATGGGCCACCAAAGATAATCGTGAACCAAATCAAGCAAATGTGATGCACATCTATTATTTTTAGTAAAAGAAGGAAATGTACCCTTAGCTATCTCACAAAAGGAACACAAATGCTTCTTTGGAAGGAGACTAGTAACAGACAAACATCCAGACTTACTCAAACAAGAAATGATGTTGTGAGGAACATGATCTAGTCTACTCTGCCAAAGTTCAAAAGATGCTTTAGACGCACTCGATGCAACAAAAGCATATAAATCTGCATCACCATAATCCAAAACTTATAAGCTCCCATCACGATGGTCTTTGCCAATAATATCACTTGTAAAATTGTTCGGAATAGTGAAAGAATGGGAGGCCGTCGTCATGCCTATCAAAGATACAATTTATAAAGCCCTAGTGCGGCTAACTAATAGAGAGTAACTAGTGACAATTCGGGGTCGTCCACAGAGAAAAGACATTCAATCCAGTATGAAACGTAACTAAAAGCACAAAGATGTCCCTCTAAGTGTGCAGTAACAAAGTTGAGGGGGGTTTTGATTTTGGGAAAACACTAAGACTACTTTAAGAAACTAAATTAACAAAAAAAATTAGAGTGAAAAATGTAAATACGATCACACTAGCACAAAGGATATAATTAAGATTATAGCGAGTCTTGGGCGCAATTGATTTACATTTCTAGTTATCCTTTGATCATCGACTAACTATCCTATTTTCATACATTGACCACATATTGTGGAGAACTTATCAACACCTTTTGAGTCAAGACATTTCTCACCTCTCCTCGGTTAGAGTTAGAATGGGTGATCAATTCCACACAATAACCCTTACCATCAGGTCACTCTAGACGATCGGTGTCATAGACTTCCACGAGAATAGCAATGAACATGGAGACCCAGCACAACTACCACAATATCATGTAAGCGAGAAACATATAGATAGCACAAGTGTATCTATTAATTATGACTATGAGGATCGGTCTTCATGTAAGACGTTATTAGTGTGCCATATCGATAATCAGGAAAAACCATTCAAATTTATCCTAAACCTAAGCAATTTCATCAATAAAAAATTACAATTTGTTGTCACCCCTAACTACAACCTAACGTCAATCATCAATAATCACCTCGACGAAACAAAAAAGTCTTTCGGGTTTGACTAGCAAACAATCAATTCACAATCACTAACTAGTTAATCATCCTAGTCTAAATCATGCATTAATCACACAACAAAGTTCAAAACATACTTGATATCAAAGCACAAAATAGGATAAACCAAATCTCACAACTTCATACTAGAAATGCTTACGAATTGCTCCCAGGAGTACATTTAGCCTAGATAAATAAAATCCATAAAAGGGGATGAAATCTCATTGTAGATAAGCAACAAATGAAGAAGAGCTAATGAAAACTAGGGTTTCTAAGAATAGAAAGTCGGTCATATGAAGATAGGATAAGATAGAAGGTATTTATAGTCTAAGTGGTTAAGATTGGCCAAGAAAGTAAAGACAGTAGTAGACGGATGTGGGTTGTGCACCTGTTTGGGTGCGGTCTGAGCATCACGCCTGCGGCCGCATATCTCACTGCGCTGGCCGCACATTTTTACCTGAGGGCTGATTTGGCCCTTTTCTTTGGGCATGCGGCTAAGTGCATGAGTCACGCACCCAGTCATCTGAACCCGATCAGTCGGCTGGCTGGTCTTTGCGTCGGTCGGCCATTCCTCTTTATTCAATCTGGATATTTTCTTCTATCAAATCGTGTTGGCCTTCACTTCTAAGCTCTTTTTTCTTTGTGAATCTTCGTTCTTAATATTTCATCATGAGCATGGTCATGAAGGGCATTCTAAAAAATCCTTAAACTAGAGACTTAAGATATAACTTCTAAATCATCATTATGTTCTTATTAACAAAGCATCCATTATCTTAATATAAAACCCTAATCTATTACAATACGAGTTTCAAATGTTCTAAAAAGAGATGAGCACATCACTTACAAGGACACAATTCCACTAGACTTAAAATAGCTTACAAAAAGAAGGACTTAGATATGAAAACCGAAAATGGTCTCTAAACCCCTTATGATGTAAACCTACCTAAATCTAGCAATCTTCCAACAAAAAGATAACAAAAGAGATGTTAAATGCTGCAGAAAATATATGCATTTGACGACTCAACAAAGAGGAATCATCAAAGTAAATAACATCATTCATATCCCAAGTCAACTTACTAATAGACAACAATTTTTTTTTGTAATTTGTGGAACAACCAAAACATTAGACAAAGATAAGGAATCAGATACTCGAGAATGACCAACATTGGTAATGTTAAGAACATAACCATTACCAACAATAACATGATTATTACCAAAATATGGAGTGATGCGATTAAGAGCAGACTGAGAAGAAGTCATGTGGTTGGTCGCGCCTGAATCAACTATCTAGCAAGCATATTGAGGAGAATGTGATAGAGAGGCTGGAGGAAGAGCTCGAGAAACAAAGCGAGGACACAATGAGACAATGTGATTAAATTTCTCACACTACAAACACTATAACTAGTACTATTAACCGTAAAATTTAGAGCAAGAAGAAGCAACATAGGCCAAAACATCACATTATTGACTCCATGGTTGATAAAAATGGGCCATAAAACTGATGATAAATTGAAAAATCGCGATTAAATGATCAATTTGTGATTAAATGAAAAGATCATGAGAAGCTAGGGAGTGTGAATAGCTGGGGTGTGGTTTCATGTGGCTAAAAAGAGGTGTGTCAAAAATCCTTCACGCGTGACTTCACGCACCAAATGGAAAAGATGCATCTAGTAAATAGCTCGCGCGTGACTTTATGTGCCGAACGAAAATCAGAAAATTGGAGAAGGCAAAGCTTTGATCTGACGCCAATAGAAGAAGCAAAAGGCGTCAGTGGATAACCTGGAGAACCTAGAGACGCTAGAAAAGAAAAATGGAGGTCACCGAACACCGATCGGACCGATCACATAGCACGGGCTTGCAATCATCGGTCGACAATCAGCGGATGGTCGACGAAATTAGCGGCCAAATGGACAAGTGGCTTCCAGTGAAATGGAGCATGCGGATGAGAAGAGACTCGCCGAAGGAAAGCTTGTCGCCGGGAAAAACTGAAGAAAAATGCTAGTAGCCGGGGAATTTTTGTTTCTATTTTTGTGTTTTTTTTGAAGAGGAAAGAAAAAATGTCAGTAGGGAGACCTGACTAATACCATGATAGAAAGTAAGTACAAATGTTATATAGTGAGTACAAATTTAATACAAAGTAGAAACAAATATGGAACATGATATATACAAAACCAATTCGAAATGATATTCCTTTGTTATGCCGATTCTAAATCAATTATATCTCTATTACTTATTCAAGCGCTTGAACCGTTACGTTTTGAATTTTTTTTTACTTAGTGCTTAGAACTAGTTGTTCTTTGTGTTAAAGCGTGCAAGTGGTGCTTGGTTTGTAGAGTAAGCCTCGTATCACTGTAGATTAAGTTGTGTTCTTCAACATAAGTCGAGTATGTCTTCTTTTATTAAAGAGGGTGTTTCGACCAACTCGTTGACGAGTGCTTCTAAACATTCAACAAACATGATCATTATAAGGAGATTCATATCAAACAAATTTAGTCCTATAGTGAAACCTACTACACTATGCATTTAGTTTATACTATTGTTGTATCTCTTAATTGGATTGTTCGTCAATCAGATATTAAAAATGTCTTCTTGCGTTGTTTTTAAACTAAGGAAGTTTACATGCGCCAACCAAATATTTCTGTGCCCTTAAAGGCAAATTACATCTATCGTTTATATAAGTATATATATAGATTGAAACAGGCTCCTTGAGCTTGGTTTTCCGGTTTCAGCAGTTATTTTTATTATCCATTAGTTTTATATGCAACACTTATGACACCTCTATTTTAAAAAAAATACTATATTCATATGCCTATTTTCTTCTTT
This sequence comes from Rubia occidens, assembly GCA_032360425.1. Taxonomy (NCBI): domain Eukaryota; kingdom Viridiplantae; phylum Streptophyta; class Magnoliopsida; order Gentianales; family Rubiaceae; genus Rubia; species Rubia occidens. The sequence goes on along the minus strand of JAUOBV010470127.1, from coordinate 4,754 downwards.
ATGTGGATGATATATTTCTCACGGTTAGTAGTTTTGATCTAGTTCATAAACTCATTTATATTCCCTTGTCTCATTTTTCTATGAAGGATCATAGGGGATCTTCATTATTTTCTAGTTATTCAGGTGTCGCGTACCTCTTGTGGCTGCCTATTTTTGTCCCAATAGAATTATGTGTTTGATTTACTAAAAAAATCATCTTTATACTTTTAAATCTGTACGCACACTCTTTGTTTCTAGAGTTATGTTGTTCTCCGTTGATGGGGACCTTCTTGCTGATCCCACGATTATCATAGTATGATTGGTCCTTTGCAATATTTAACTATAACTCATTTGGATATTGCGTATGTTGTTAATATGGTTTCTGACATTATGCATGCTCCTCGTACTACTCACCTATCATGCTATGAAGATAATTTTGAGGTATTTGCAGGGATACCTTTGAATTTAGTCATTTTCTCTACTTGCTAAGCCCCCTAAGTTAGTGGTGGTTTTTTCTTATGCCGATTGGGCTCGTTGTCCTAATAGTTGTCGCTCAATCACTGACTTTGCCATTTTTCTTGGAAAGAATTGATTTCTTGGCACTCTAAAAAGCAAACTAGTGTGTCTAAATCCTCAACTGAAGCTGAATATAGGGTTGTTGCATCTGCTGCGGTTGAAACAATTTGGCTGCATCAGCTTCTTGCTGATCTGGGGTTGAAAGAATAATTTCCCGTGATCCGTTTGTTACTAATTCATAAGAATCAATAGAAGATTACATCAGAGATTTTTAAGGTAACTACAACTCTAGCTCTAATAAACCCTAGTCATCTATTTGACTAAGCTTAACACCCCCATCAAGCGAAACGTCAGATGCTCAGAGACGCAAAGCTTTAATCTCAAAATCTCAAATAGAGGACGAGAGAGACCCTTGGTGAATATATGTGCAATATGGAATGTAGTGTAAACATGAGCAACGCGCAGATTTCCAACCACAACTAACTCCCGAATAAAATGATAGTTGATGTCGATGTGCTTCGCCCGCTTGTGATCAACAAGATTCTAAGCCAAGAAAATTGCACTACTGTTATTGCTTAATAGAAGTGGGAAACCAGAAAGCGGAACACGAAGATCTCGCAGAAGATGAGTCAGCTAGACAATCTCAGAAGCCGTATTGGCGAGAACACAATACTAAAAATCGGTGCTGGAACGAGAAATAGTAGGCTACTTTTTGGCACTCCAGGAAGCAAGGTTTCTACAATATAACCATATTTAGAACACCATGTCTCAAGAAAGTAGCCCCAATCAACATCAGAATAACCCAACACCTCGGGAGAGATGGCAAAACAAAAAGAGAGACCAAAGTGCCAAATTCCTCAAACATATTGGAGAATCCGAGTAACTGCAGTAAAATGATCATCTCGAGGGTACTGAAGATATTGAGTAACCGTGTTGACCGCAAAAGCTAAATCTTAATGAGTAATAGTAAGATAATAGAGACACCTGAACCAAAGAACGATAGAGTGTCAGGTTCCGGAATGAAGAACGACTGATGCTATATAGCTGGGAGTTGGGCACAAATGGAGTGAAAGCTAGAGCCGCATCGGACATCCTGACATGAGTAAGAATATCCCTGGCGTACTTGGCCTGGCTAAGAAGAAGACACAAAAAAGTGGGTGAAAATTCCAAGACAAGGAAGAAATGAAGAGCACCCAAGTCCTTAATGGAAAACTACTGATGCGTACGATTAATGAATTATCGAAGAAGAGTCAAATAATTGCCTTTAAGAATAATGTCATCGAGGTAAACTAACAAGTACAACAACGATGATCCCCAAGATAGAAATAATAGAGAAGTGTCAGACGAGGTACACTGAAAATTGAGCTGTACCAAGTAGGTGTTGAAACTCTGAAACCATGCCCGAGGGCTTGCTTGAGACATAAATGACCTTCTGCAAGCGACCAAAATAATCTGGGTGAAGCGGTCCTTGTAGCTGACTCATTGCGCTATATAAACTAGAGAATCAAGCATGTCGTTGAGAAAGGCGCTTTTGACATCCAGCTGATGAAGAGGCCAAGAGCGCATAGTTGCAATAGCAAGAATTATCTGAACCGTAGAGGCTTTGACCACAAGGTTGAAGCTGTGGTCAATGTCAAAACCATGGATATGAGAAAAACCTTGCACCACGAGACGGGCCTTATAGCGATCAACTGTGCTATCGGGATAATACTTCAGCCGAATAAACCCACTTGGAGCCAACAATGTTGACATCCGATGGCCGTGGAACCAAATCCCAGGTGTACTATCCACAAAGAGCCGCCATCTCATTATTCATAGCTGAAACCCAACATGGGACCTGAAGGCCCGAGCAATAATCTATTGGTTCTGTATGGGAAAGCAAGGTGACAAGAAAACCATGAGTAACAATGTCAAAATAATCTTTGCGCTGAATAGAAGCAGTCGCAAACTGAGCAGCCATATGATGATAATGAAGCTGAGGTAGAGAGACCGGAAGAGCAGCCGCGGCCAATGAAAGGGCCGGTAAGGTGGCCGGCAAACTGGATGGGCTAGCCAGTAAACCGGGTGAGTTGGTTGATGGTGAGATATGCAAAGAAGGATGTGTTGGAGAGGTCACTGGATGGCCTGAATCAGTAGAGCAGACATAACAGGATGTCGTAGTCAGTGAGGATGATAGCATCGATGAGCCAGGAGGGCTGACAACTGAAGTGGCAAGCTGAGCAGGAAGAGATACCACTGTGGAAGAAGAAGGAATATCAGCTGATGCATTAGCGTGATCCAAAAAAGTAGAGACATCCTAAGAGAATGGAGATAGCAAAGTAGAACCATCGGTATGAGGGAAGGAAGTGTCGTCAAATTGAGCATATCTGCTGACATATATCTTCCAGACATAGGATCCAAACATCAATATCCCTTGTACTGGGAGCTGTACCCAAGAAAGATATAGGAAAAAATACGAGGAGCGAGTTTGTGAGCTGCATATGGACGAAGTTAAGGGTACACAAGACAACCAAATACATGAAAGCTCATGTATATGAGAACCCGGTCATTAATAACTTCATATGGTGATCGTCCGCGAGGAATAGGAGTTGACAACCAATTTATGGTCTAAGCGGTTGAAGCAAAGGCGTGAGGCCATTGAAAGAGAGGGATATGCAAGTGGTATAACACAAACAAGCCCATCTATGCAATGTGGCGCTGCTTACGCTCAGCCTGATTGTTCTGCGCATGAGTATATGGGCAAGAAATCTGATGGTGAATGCCCTTTGTCTGAAAGTGAGAGCGTAAAGGACCATTTACGAACTTAGTTCCCTCATCACTCTAAAAAACTTTAATGGTGGAAGAGAACTGATTCTCCACAAAAGCCTCAAATTGGCGATAAACATTCCAAAAATCATATTTCTGTCGTAGTGGGTAAACCAAGAGAGTTGAGAATGATCATCAAGGAAAATAACATAGTGGGAGAAATCATCAGCAAATAAAATAGGAGAGGGACCCCATAAATCACAATGAACTAGATTAAGTACTCTATCATCATGTTTATCATTTGAATTAAAATATAATTGCTTCCCTTTAGCCTTTTCACGTGTATCACAATGGGTGGATTTCGGCAAAACCAATGAGACATATAAGGATCCATAAGCACGCAAACCATAAATAACGGAATACGGAACATGACCAAGTCTAGCATGCCAAGTTTTAAAAGATGCACGCGACTTACTGGATTCCATGGTAGAGAGTAAAGCAGATACGCCATAGCCTAAAACACAAAGCCTATCTTCAATATGATCATGACCTAAGGTTTTCCTAGTTATTTTTTGTCGAATAATAAATGAGCGGTCATCAAAGCAAACAACACTGTTTAAATCCTGAGTTAATTTTCTAATCGAAAGCACATTTTTAGTGATATCAAGCACGATAAGCACATCATAAAGAGGCAGAGTCTTAAAAAATCTGAGAATCACCGACATGAGTAATAAGGAGGTAATAACCATTACCAACATAGACACAGGAAGAACCATCATAAGGTGTCACATGATCAACAACAGTGGGGGATGATGCTGTATGTGTTGTGGTGCTAAAGTCTACAATCCACTTGGAACCACAATGTTTAAATCTGGAATTAACACCAAAATGTGTCGTAATGCCTAATGCCGATGCTGAGTGTGTGCACGGAAAATCTGCAAGTTCATTTTATGCATGGAAAATAATGCCAAAAATCTACAAGCTGGATCACGCATGATAAACACACACTGAAGAATCTTCTCGCACATGGATCTGACGCACTGAAGAGCTACCGCGCGTGAAAAGAACGCACCTGAAGGGTTTGCGCGTGAGTGAATAGAGGGACAACGTGGGATGGTGATGAAGATGTCGTCGCCGCTGGAATTGGAGGACGCCAGAGATGGAAAGTCGCCGCTGGAACTGGATGACGCTGCTGGAGAATGCCGACAGGCAGGAACTCGCCGAAAATAGGAACTTGAACTCATAGAGAAAGAAGGCTCAAGAATTATACTGTCGAGGGATTTGAACTCGCCGGAGACCGTGAGAGCTTAAGAATTGAGATCCATGACATAACTGATTCGCCACTACAATTGGAACTGGAGAACACGGTGAACAAAATTTGCCGAAGATGACTGTGAGCAGTGGCGGAACCAGACTTTTCTTCCAGGGGAGGCTGAATTTTTTTAATCAAATTTAAATTTTAAAAATTCAACTCAACAATAATGAAAAATACTACATAATGTAATAAATCGAGT
>JAUOBV010470021.1:0-10190 GCA_032360425.1 Rubia occidens | reverse complement strand
ATAATTTCCTGCATTGGAAATGGCTCGGATCCAATTTATAAAGGGCAGATTTATGGTTTTTTAATTCAAAAACCCTGATCCCTATAAAAAAATAGATCGGCCATTCAATTTCAAATTCCACTCTCACATCCTGAAACCCTACACTATCATTGCAAACTCACAAATAAAATTAGCCTCAACCAACTTCGTGAAACCCTTAATTTTGTGTTAATGGCAAGAGGAGAAGCATCTCGGAGCAGAATTTCTAGGTCTCAATCCACTGGCATTTGAGACAAGGTTTGTATCTCCTTTTTCCCAAAAACGTTATAAGAATTGCGTGAAAATAGGAAGCTATAATATTTCTACTTAATTGACTTAAGCGAATATCTTGCAATAGGATTTTCCATTCCTCTTAGTAAATTTAGCGAACATGTTGAGAAATTGATATCTTTCAACAAGAGTGCTAACTTTGACTTAACTTGTCAATTTTATGTTAATTTACGTGGAGTTGCTAACGATGACTATGAGAATAGGTTTAGGGCCATAGACATTCCCATTAGCCAATGATATATCAATAAATTATGGGATTGCCCTTACGAACACCCCGAACTTGTTTTCCTGGAAGATTTATATAGGTCGTTGGATAATTGTTACCATAGGGAGAAGTGGTTGTTAGATAGTGAGTACCTATATGTTGACTTTGTGGAATGTAGCGTGGAATATTTTGGATGCTATAGTAAGAAATTGGGAAGGCCAGAAACCTTTGATCTAGAAGTTTTGACAATTGATCAACGCATCTCTTCTGAGATTATTTCTAGAACTCTCGTTCCCTTGAGTTGACACATCACCGAGCCTAACCATCCCACACTCAATCTATTCTATCTCAGTATGGAGGGTACAAAAATAAATACTGGGGCGACCATTTTTAAGCATATGTTGTACATTGAGACTTCGAAGAAGTTGATCAAATGCCTCTCTTACAACCATTTGATCACGCTAATTTTGAAGAATATCCTGGGATTGCCTATTAGTGGTGAGGAAAAGGGCCTGAAGTATTTTGACAAAACTTACATCGAGAGGAAGTATTGGGTATTGTTCGATCGCAAGTGGTTTCATAAGATTGGGGAGGCTTCCAAGGCTAATAAAAGGCCATGAATTGAGGAAAGGCCACGAATTGAGGAAGGTAAGTGACTTTTGATTTACAAAACATTTTTTCCATTTACATTAATTCTTTTACTTATAAAAATTTGTGTTCCATGAAGGTACCAAAAAAGCATATCTCAAAGGTTTCAAAGATTGCTACAAGTGGATGTGCAAGGAGTTTTGCGCAATGAAGACCAAGATCAAATTCATGAAAAAATCCCAAAGAGCTTACAAGCGATACCTCACGTCAACCTCTCGCCCACGACTTAAACGGTTCACTTTGACGCCCGACATTGAAGATGATGACGAATGAATGTTTGTGAACGATTGAATTTGTTGACTATGTTAAATTGATCTATGTTATGCTACGATTATTTTATTTTGTCACTAGAACTTATAATTTGATATCCGGGTTGTTATTATGAATACTTTCCCTTTAGTATTTGTTGTTTTCTAGTGATTATCGAAACTAGTGACTTCAAAGTTAAGAACTTATAATTTTAGTGTATGTCTTGATTAATACAGTTGTCATTTCAAGGGAAAGATATTTTGATACATGATTAACACTAATCAGAGACACCGAACTCGACAAATGAGAAAACAAACCTTTAGGAGGAACCACTAATCACTTATGCTTCCTCTTCCTCACCACCTTCTTTGATTTTTTCTTCAATGATTGATCTTCCCTCTAACGTTGACCCACATGCCTTTGTCATGATCAATATGGCTAAGGAAACCGTGAAGACTCTAATCATCCTCCTGAAGGAAACTATCATCTTGCAATCCACCACTCGGAGTATGATTCCAGAATTAAATAATTTCCTCTAATTCATTTTATTGACAAAAGCTCGCTTTCCTTCTACAACAATCTCCCACGTCAGATCAATAGGATCCCTAACATAGAAAACCTTATGCGCTTGAGTTGTCAGAATGAATGGATCGTCCATCTAGCCCACCCTATTTATGTCAATGATCCCGAATTCTCGGTGTGCTGACTAGTGTTAATATCCCCCCACTGACATTTAAAAATAGGAACCCTCATCGTGACATTATCAAGCTCCCGGATTTCAGAGACCGTACTAAAGTAACACTTTTGAGCATACATGGGATTCTCATCAATACCACTTCTTACATGCAAAACTTCAGAGAAGAGTGACACACCACTGTTCTGAGAGACACTCTTATCATCGTTTGTTTTCGTAGTAAACGTGAAACCGTTGATGTCGTAACCACTATAGGAAAGAATGATTCCCAATGTTTTACGAGCCAACCATTTAACTTTCGAGGAATGTTCCCCAATATTTGTGGTCCCTCAATCATGAAGCAAATGTCGTAGTGTTCATATGGATGACATGAGCCTCATGGATATTTGGGTGCCCCACTCGTATTGCATCAATATAAACCTCGATGTAGGGGACTGCTTCTCTGTAGTTGCACAAAACGTAAAGATGTGCAACACTTAAAATATTTGGCACTAGGAATGAACAGTTTCTCCTATCGCACCCATACACCTTCTAGCCTCCCATCATGTCTACCAATTGGAACGTCAAAAAATTCAAATTTCTTCAAACTATCCATGCAAAACTCGATGGCCTCTTTTATCACATAATGCTGCACAATACTGGCATCTGGACTGTACCAAATTTTACGAAAATAATTGAATATTTTCATGTTTCTCTGAAAGGGATACATTCTTCTTTAAAAAACTGGACCACATTTCTTTATCTATTGAACCAAATCAACACACAGGTGGACCTTAATGTCAAAGAACGAGGGAGGAAAATACATTTCCATCCGACATAAAATTTTAACAATCATTACCTGCAACCTATCAAACTTCGAAATACTTATTCTCTTGATACAAATCAACTTGGAAAAAAATAGAGCTTCGTAATGCACTGTCTTACATGAGATGAGAGTGAAGCTCGGATAACAATGGCTTTCAATTCTTGCACTAGGTTGTGACAATCGTGTGACTTGAAACCAACCAACCTCAACTCGTCCACTGACATGCAAGTGCTAATGTTAGACGAATATGTACTTGGAACCTTCACACTACTCAATGAATCACAAAAATATTTCTTCTCTGACTGTGACATAGAATAGCATGCAAGGGGCAAATAACAATTATCACCGGAAGTGACTAGCCCCAGATTCTTCCGAATACCCATCTCAACCAAATTAAACCTAGATTTCAACCCGTCCTTTATTTTCCCAGGGGTATTTAACAACCTCCCAATCAACGATTCACAAACATTCTTCTTGATGTGCATGACATCCAAACAATGTCTAATATCAAAATCCTTCCAATAAGGGAGATTGAAAAAAAAATTGAATATCTCTACGAACTACCATCAACAACTGCTTTTCTTTTCTTCTTCCCAAATTTATTAGGCAAGTTTTTCACATTATCAAAAATCTGTTTACCATTTAGTGGCACAGGTGGTCCTCTACCCTCCACTTTCTCATTAAACCATTTCTTCACTGAGCGCCATGGGCACCCTTCCTGAAGAAACCTCTTATGTCCCTGATAAAATTTTCCAGAACCGTGTTTCAGTTGACAAAAATTAGTATCCTTATCAAAGACGGGACAAGGTAAGTGGTCTTTCACTAAATACCCCAAAAAAATTCCATATGCAGGGAAGTCATTGATTGTGCAAAAATAACATAGCTTTCAAAGCAAATTAATCTTCAACCAAACCATCATATGTTCAAACGCCATCTTTAAATAAAGTTAACAAATCCCCCATGAGAGGAGCAAGATACACATCATATCATTACCCGGATACTTCGGCCCTGATATCATCAAAGACATCATAACATACTTGCGCTTCATGGTCAACCAAGATAGAAGGTTGTAAATTACCAACATAACAACTATGAGTGCTACTCATATTACCAAATGGATTCATACTGTCCGTACACAAGCCTAACCTAGAATATCGGGATTTATTACCAAACTCAGGGTACAAGGCATCGAATATTTTCTATTACTCACCATCTGAAGTATGTCTAATCACATCATCTGCGGGCCAAACACTATCTGTGTGCCAATGCAGTAACTTTGTCTCCTCCCTGCACGCACACAATTTCTTCAAACAGGGTATGATAGGGAGATACCATAACACTTTTTTCGTGTCTTTTTCTTTGATTTGGATACAACTTCCACACCCACAACAATTCCACTGCTCGTCAACTTGTACCGAGACTCTCCGCAAACCCGACCAGGTTCTCAATCTTTATCTAATTCCCCCTCATACAACATACAATCGTTTGGACATGCATGAATTTTTTCTGTTGATCCAACCCTATTTTGTAGGTAATACATTACTTTCGGGAAGAAAATCCCTAAACAACTCGAGAAATTCGATCAACTTATCAATCCATCCAAATTTTTCCTTCAGATTCATTATCTGCAACGTCGCACTCAAAACCGAGTGTTTTGAATCGTTGTACAAAGGCTTCCCTTTGTCATCAATCAGTGCCTATAACGAATCGGGTTTACCTTTGAACTCCCTTGCAATATCTTCCACCATTTCATCAAACTCCACATTGCCATCCAATTCATCTCTCACCTTCGTGTTGCCCAATTCAATAGCTTCAGAGGGATCGTCAATTACTTCCCCATGTCATACCCAACGTAAGTAGGTAGTTTGAAACCCCCTCGTTAAGAGATGTTCCTGCATCTTCTTCCACCCTAAATATGCATAATTTCTACAATCCCTACACGAACATCGTGCTCATACCCCACCTTTTTAGAAGCATCTTCAAACACTAAAGAAATAAATGATTTTACCAGTGGCATGTACTCAGGCAAATTTCTAAGATCATTACCAATGAGTTCCTCTCGATCAATTATCCTATAATTAAGTTAATTAAAATTCAATCCATGACCATTCATTCAACAATAATCAAATCCCATATCACAAACCCTAATTGAACATATATATGTCATTGAAATCATCACAACCCATAATATTTGCAAGACTTTGAACTAATTAATTTGAAAAAAATAACATTTTCCAATGGAAAAATGACACACTATAGAGTATGAAATCATTTCTTCATTAATGGACAAGAAATGGGAGCAAACCCTTCACACATTTTTTGAATATTGGTCATTAGTTAAATGGTTAGGCTGCATTTTTTATATATACTTCCACATTTTCCGAACTCTAAAAATGAAAACATTCAAAACAAAGGCACGATTGACTATTTTTCGAGATCAAAAATGAGTTATAAAAAATTTACGAGTTTGGAATAGTGTTATTCTCTTCAGGTCTATGAAAACACAGAATCACGAACTCAAAAATCCCATCAGACCTCTTTTCTGAGCTCAGAATTTGCAATTTTTAAATGTAATTATGACTAACAGCCTTTAAATTGGCCAATTTTAAAGGCAGTTCTAACCTTAACCGCCTTCCATTAGCCATATTTAAAGGTGGTTATTAAAAAACTGCCTTAAAATTGAATCGCCTTCAAATTTGTTGGCGGGGTAAGATTGGAAGTTTCCGAGTTCGGAAACTACTCCTAAAGGCGGTTATAGGCAAAATTTTCAAAACCGCCTTCCATTGCCGCCTTCAGTAGAAGCCTCTTCACTAGTGAATCAAAATTGTAAAATTTCAAGGTATCTTAGACTTCCATTTTAAAACCAATTGACACTAAGTGGAGGTGACTTTAGATCTTATATGTAAATCATTATTTTTGTATAAAACCGATGTGGGATATATATTTCAATATGCTCCCTTCACGTGCCAACGTGGAAACACTCCACGATCCATATCGGGCAAAATTGAAGGGGATCCACACATCGGTCCAACAACCCAACCGTGACTCTGATACTATGTTAAATTTCAAGGTATTTTGGTCTTCCATCTTAAAATCAATTGGCACTAAATAGAAGTGATCCAAGATCTTATATATAAATCATTTAATTCTCAAGAAACCGATGTGGAATATACTCCCTCTGTCCTATAGAAATTGGCACATTTTGACTTTTAAAAGTCAAACTAAGCCAACTTCTATTATTATATATGTAAAAATATTATCATGTTATATGTTGTTCGATTCATCATAACATGTATTTTTAAATTGTTATTTTTTTCTCAATTTTTATACACATAAATAAAGATATTAATTATTGAAAATTGATTTAGTTGACTTTTAAAAGTCAAAATATGCCAATTTCTCTGGGACGGAAGGAGTATGTTTCAATAAAAATGGCTTTTAACTTCAAATTTTAGAAACCAAACTCATTAACCACTATTGATTATTTTCAACATTTTTTCAATAATATAAAAGTCAAAAGTATGAGGCGTCTGATTGGGTTGATTTCACCATTTATTTTGGGTTGCTATTGAGATGAAATGCTGAGTAAAATCCTTGGATATTTATGTTATGTTATTGCATTTTAGAAGTTTAGAGGTTGAATTGTCAAGTTGTTGCAGTTTGCGGTCGGTATGCCCATACCAAATAGTATTCCGAAAACATGAAGGAAGTCACCATTTGTACTTGGAGATGGAAGAGGAGAAAAAAATATAGAGATGGAAGAGGAGGATCGATGGATTATTTCTGCTGAATTACGTCAAGTCAAAATGCAGCTGGAAAAGAATCTAGATGGATTTGAAAACTCCTAAATTTTAGGAGAGAATATTTTGTTTATCTCTTTGAATTTTAAATAGATAAGGAAAGAAATATTTTATTCCTTATCTATCTTTTGACTGTAGTGATTTTTCCATACTTAGTATTCACGCACAGAATAATTTGTACGCAGTCATACCCAGATAGTCAATTCTGGGCAGAAACAGTATTCTGTTTTTGTATTTTTCTTCATTCTATTGAGATAATTTTTATTATTTATTTTTATACTTTTGATTGTTAATTCAATTATCTTTTCTAGCTAAATTTATCTTTTCAGTAACGATCATAGAAGTACTGGCGTCGATTCTCGAGAGATCATATTAGTTTTTAATCCTTTAATAGCATGCTTGCATATGTTGTTCTTAATTATAATATTAATGAATGCTTCATGTTATTAAGTAATTGTCAATATTTGATAGCATGTTAGGTAATTTAATGCCAATCGAATCAATCATCCGTAGTTGTAAGTTCAATCATTGGTAGGGAACAACAATCTTAGTTTAATAATCCTGGCATAAGAGTTTGTTGGTTATGAATTGAATCTTTCTCATTATTAATGCTTCTATTATATTAAATCTATAGAGTATCTCTTAGGTTATATGTTAGTTGGAGAAATAGTTGGTGATACGTCCTCCTGATTATCGACAAGGTAAGGAAAGATTGGTTGTTTACAACTATAACCAATTTGTGTGCATGCATTTTAAGTCATCTTTGCATCAAGGATCGAGATAGAAAGCCAATACGGAGTTGATTGGAACCGGAATTTTCTCATCATAGTTGAATCTTTTTGCAATCTGTAATAATTTCCCATTCTCGTTTTTACTCAAATTTTGGTTTTTCTTATTCACTATTCTCATCTGGTTACATTGGTTACCATTTCGCAGATTAAAGATTAAGGAAAATGTCTCGCCAATCTCTTGGGAAATGAACTTGCTCGCAGCTATACTGGTCGGTATGCGTATACCGACCGCAGAATCCTGAACCAAAAATTCAGTTTAGAGCTCGATTTATTTTTGGTGTAAAATGACACACTAGTGTCTTCTGCTTATTGATTTTTCCAAACTATATTTTCTAATATTTCTAAAATTAGAATCCTATTTTCTTCATTTCTTCCAACGTTTCTTTTTTTCCTTATAAAAATATTGTACAAAGAATTTGGTGATATGGTCTCACCTAATCTTATGGTGAGACGAAGAGTTTAATGGCAGTTGTTTAAAGATGATAGGTGATATGAGATAGTTATGTATTTTCTTAAACCTTACTTTATACCTTATATCTTTATACCTTATATCACCATAAATTATAGTGAGACAATATCATAGGAGTTTTTCTCAAAATATTAAATTCAAATTCATATTACATGTATAATAGCAACAAGAGACACTACAACAAAAGAGGCTGATGAGCACACTTATATAGGGACACTTTTATAAGAAGCGTCCTAACAATTGTATATTGGTGTGCTTATAAAATTAAATGTCCTAATATTAATAGTGTGACTCATATTAATAGTGTCCATATATATAATTAAGACATTACAAAGCGACCCAACATTAAAACTATTGGGACATTTATAAGTGTCCTAATATATGTATATTAGGACACTTAAAAATTAATTTAATGTCCCAATACATATGTAATTAGAACATTAAAAGGCAACATAATATAATATGAACAATAAAAATGACCCTATATTTTTTTTATAGAGTCGCTTAATATGGCAACCCAAGATTTATAAAGACTCGAGATAAGGGGCCGTTTTAAAAGCGTCATATGAATGAAAGTGTTTCAATAGATGTATATTGAGATACTTTGTAACGCTCCAATAAAGATCTATTATGACACTTTGTAGCGCTTGAATAGGTCATTTTTAGCATCTGAATGGGGCGCGGGTTTTGTGTTGAAGTGAGAAAAAGTTCTCCTTTTGTCCCAACTATATTCGCACTTCTACTATTTTGACATTATTCTCCATTAAAGTTTGATCGCATATATTTGAATAGATTTACGAACAATAATATTATCTTATATAATATTGTTCAATTCGTCATAGCAAGTAGTTTCTAAATATATTTTTTTATCATCATTATATGTAGATAGAGATATTAATGGTTAAATAGATTTTTTGAATATTATAATAATGGTGGCAGTGCAAATCTAACTTGCAACGGAGGGAGGAGTAGGCATTAAAAATGTCGAAGTTGGATTTATGTTGTGAATTGGGTCTAATTCATCATTTCGCATCAATCATTTATTGAATTTTGAGCGGTGGCCGACGAGAGTGGGGACAAACTTGTGGACCGTGAGGCTGCTAAATTCAGAAGGAGATGGAAACTGGGTGGAGGAAGATAATGGGTTGGTGGTGTGGAAACTTTAAAGCTACACTTAAAACCAATTATTCCCTCCGTTCAACTTGTATTAATTTGCACACATTAATTTTTGTGAGTTGAACAAAATTGTTTTTAACCAGTAAATTTTTTAATTATGTACATTGAAAAAATAAAAATTATATATGAAGATTCTAATAGAATCACATAATAATATATTATCTTATGTATTATTTAAATTTAACTTTTCAAATTAACTAGTTTTTACTAAAGAAATAGTTCTTGGACAAATACAATTGAGACAGAGGAATACAGACACAGGGAGTACATTTATTGTTTGACTTAATTTTTGGCCCAAAAGATGTTGACTGACCGTTAATTGCTCATTTTTTATATAGGCAACAACAGTTGAATCAAGACACTACTAGTATATACAATTGATATTATTATTGTTTATATAACTATTCAAATATGCGATCAAACTTTAATACAAAATAATATCAAATAATAAGTGTGGAGTTTGACATGGAACAGAGAGAATATGTACGATTTTCACAGTTTGACATTTTAAAAAAGAATTTAAATTACAGGAAACAAAATAACTATAAAACCCAAAGTCGGTAATCTTAAACCGACACAGTGCTAAGATACTCCATGGAGAGAATAAAATTGATTGCCTCTCCTAGCCCTAGCTAGGAAAGGCAACAAGGAGAAGGAAACAAATAAGAAAGCTAAGATACAAACATTGTTGCACCTCACACAAGCGAACTACCAACGTTACTTAACATCATCATACAATCGATCATACTAATGTACGTACCTATCAAAAAGCTTTAAGATTACACCACACCAAAGCAATATCTACAGATTATATATCGTGTTCATGAATAATCACCTTGAGAAGTAGGTTCTCGGTGACAAAAGCCTTCGCGGGGAGAACATGCCCAGCAATCCAGGAGAACCAATGGCATCCACCGATCTTTCGTTTGAACTGCTGTCATCCTCCGGAAACGACCTATCCTCCCTCGGAATATTTCCACCGCTGAAGGTGCTGCACCTCGCCATCTTCCCGAACCACGACCTCTTCTTTGGGGAATTGGTGTG
>JAUOBV010469912.1:0-10191 GCA_032360425.1 Rubia occidens | reverse complement strand
AGCACATTGCATAGGTTCATACAAAGAGGAATGTTACACAATCATAATAATGCTTTAAAGCCAGCTTTGAGTAATTCAAGTTTATTCTCTAGGTTAAATTGGTCTCTTTCTAAGCTACAATACAATGATGCAAATGGTACAACTAGTTTCAAAGACATGCATCATGAATACCACATTGACGAGAAGAGGTTTATCCTTGTCAAAAATACTTTCTACTTCCTCGAAAGAGGGAACCTACTAGGACTGTACAAACCAAGGAGCGAATAGAAAAAAAATCATGTTCTCATGTGCTATTGCAAGACCCATTTTAGGGAACAATGGAGACGTGATTTTTTATGGAAAAATAGATATTTTCCCATTAACTACCATTGAACCAGTGATTTAATGGTTCGTCATATATTTTGGCATATCAATCGGTTAAATGGTTGGTTGGTTTATTTTAGTGATAGGTTTTGGAAAACCATTTAACCAAACCTATCCCTAAAATAAACCGGGGTGTAAATAGGGATTTCATGATTCATCACATAGTTCCAGCTACCAAGCAAGCTCGGCTAGAAAATTTTAGTAAAAGTATAGAAATACAGTAAGACAATGCTCCATCACATATTCTATACAATGATGGTGTTTTTATGGATGTTGCATTATCAGACATCATACGGGTTCAACATTTTCATCAACTGTCAGCAGGCTAACTCCCTTGACCTAAATATCCTAGACTAAGTATTTTCCACAGCAATTCAATCTTTATAGGTTCAAAAAGCGACATATACAATGAATGAGCTGGTTGTAGCAGTTCAGAATGCATACAAAGAAATAGATGCTTACAAATTGAACAAGGTACTTTTTTTCTCTACAAAACTGTATGATCAAAATCATGAAGATAAAAGGAAGAAATGATTATTGACTACCACACATGCACAAAGACCAATTAAGTCGACAAGAGATCCTAACTCATGACCTACAAGCTGACCTAGACACCGTTAAGAGAGCATTACAACATCTGATAATACACGGGAAGAATGAAGAGTTGCCGATCTCTATGGGTTTTGAGCGAAACACCAGCATGTTAGGATGTAATACACAACTAACACTAAATCTCACTGTCGAGTTGGTTTGAGGTTTACAGTATATGGCAATAGCTAAGTTTAATTTTTGAGTTTTTAGAATAGTAAACATTTTTTGTGACCAACAATGTTTACCATTTAACTTCTGTGTGACTGCAATGTTCATGAAATGAAAGCCTTTTTTTGCTACTATATGATAATTCAGTCTAAGCAAATAATGAACAACGCATGTTTAATATGCACCCTAACATCGTCAGGTGCATCGAACAAGATAATATGCAAGATGAAACAAAGAAGAACACCCTAGAAAAGACCCTAGCATCAGTAGGTCTTTGCTTGCTAAAAATATCTAATAAAAGCAATTAAGAACACCCTAGCAAACACTCTAACATCAACAGGTGTTTGCTTGCAAAGAGCAAAGTATGACCTAGCTTCATTTTCTACAAATCTCATAGTTTATCAGGGTGAATACCTAGCCATGGCTTTCCAAGCATTGTTGGATAGCGACTTTGTTGACCCATGTATAAAGAGGATTAATTTTTTTGGAGCTTCAGTTGTTGCGTCCTCATCGCAATCCACCACCACTGTCATCTTCTGATTTCTGTTGTTTGTTACACCCTGGCCTTTTGTTATAGAGCCTACTTCCTTGTTAGCTTCGTTGTAACGGCTTCCCCCATATTCCTTCTTGTATTAGCTCAGATATCCCTTTCTCAGGTTCTCTTCGATCTGCCTTCTCATATCTCTACAATATTCAATGTCATGGCTATGATCTTTGTGGAAGGCACAGTAGTATTCCCTGGATATTTTGTTAGGGGGTGCTATTATCGGTGCCGGTTGGCGGAACAACTCTCTGTGTGCTTGCCATATTTCCTTTCTTGACTTTGTCAGGGGTGTATCCTGGTATGATGCGACCTGCGCCCCTGGTTCTCTTCCCTTACAAGGGGTTGTTCCTTTTCCTTTCTTTATAAACCCTCTATGTGTGTCTTCCATAATTCTTCTCTCACCTCGCTCTCACTGTATTTTGCAGCTATTTGTTTCCTTCCTTCTCACATATTGCTCTATCATTTTTAACAAATCCCTCAGGTTCTCGGGCATGTTCTTTGTGATATATTTATAGAATTATCCTAATCGCATGCCCCTTTAAACGCGCCCAAGGAATATTGGAATGACAAATCTTAAACTTGCAATCTTTCAGTGATAAACCGCTTATAATACTCTTTGAGGCTCTCATCACTTAGCTGAGCTATGTTGTCAAGGTCTGCAAATGTTTTGGTGAACCTCTGCTTCTGATAGAAGCGACGCAAAAACAAATTTGACAATTTTGCTGATGACCTAATGCTTCCTTTTGGCAAGTCTTCGTACTATGTAAAGAGGTTTCATTCAGACGAGAAAATTACATTTGGTGAGGAGGATGCAGTTCAAAATGTTTACCCTCATAATGACCCAATGGTCATCATAGCTAAAATGGAAATGCAACAGTTCATAGAGTATTTGTGGATGACGAAAGTGCAGTTGAAATCTTATTTATTAATTACTTCGATAGGTTAGGGTTCAAGTGGACTAACTCCACATCCTCACTAGTACGATTTATGGGAAAAATAGAGACACCCTTAGCCAACATACAATTGTCCATCACCACCGGGGAGAATGATATAAATTGTACCATCATGTGTGACTTTGTGGTCATGGACACACCCAACCTATTTAACGCCATCATTGGAAGACCATGGATGAATACAACAAAGGTGACACGTTATCATTTAGTAATGAAATTTCCGCTCCAGCTAGAATCACAACAATAAGAGGAAACAAACAGATAGCGCGGGAGTGTATGGTTATCGCGATGAAAGAAAGAAAAATTTGGAGAAAGCAAAGATGGTTAACACTATTATAGATAACAGTTTACCCAGGCATGAGGAGTCAATAGCAGATCTAGGGGAAGTAACTGAAGTCATTACTTTGGATGAGGAAAACATTTCTAAGTGTATTAAAATAAGGAAGCATCTTCCACATCCGGAGAAAGAAAGGTCATCCAAATCCTGCAAAGCCATAGGGACACATTCGCATGGAGCGTACAAAACATTGGAGGAGTTGATCCAGGAGTTTCTACCCAGCATTTGAATATCAACAATTCAGTAAAACCATTCAAGAAGAAACAACAAAGTTTTGTTAGTGACATGCAACAGTTAATTGAAGAAGAGGTGAAAGCTTTGCTTCGGGTAGGTATCCTTAAGGAGATAACGTATCCCAAATGGTTGACGAACTTAGTGGCAGTTAAAAAACTTGATGCAGGATGGAGAATATGCATAGAATTTCTTGATCTAAATAGGGCATGTCCAAAGAATTTTTACCCTCTGCCTAAGATTGACCAGTTGGTTAAAGTAATTTTGGGGTACAAAGTTCTAGCTTTTTTGGATTCATATGAAGGATACCATCAAATACTAATGAACCTAGAAGATGGCATTCATAATAAGCTTTGGGATATTTTGTTATGTGAAAATGTTGTTTGGCATGAAAAATGCAGGAGCTACGTATCATAGAGTGATCGACGACGCATTTCACGATCAAGTAGGACAAAATGTGGAAGCATATGCTAATGACATGGTTATCGAGAGTAAAAAGATAGGCAGCTTCGTGGAAGATTTGAAAGAGACATTGGATACACTAAGTGGGATCGACATGGAGCTTATTCATAAAAAGTGTATATATTGGAGTAGGCACAGGGAAATTCTTAGGATATAGGGTGTCCTCCGGGGGAATCGAGGCCAATCCAAAGAAAATACAGGCTATGATGAGCCTCCCTCAACCGCGAATAGTCAAGGAAGTGCAAAAATTAATGGGATCGTTGACAGCACTCAGTAGATTTGTTTCGAAAGAAGCTGAGAAACATTTCCCACTCTTTGAAGTCCTCAACAAGGTAAAAAAGTTCAGCTGGAACGAGGAGAGTTAGAAGGCTTATGACTCCTTGAAGGAGCAACTCCAGGGATTGCCTTCATTGAGTTCGCCAATCTAAGGAGAAACCTTGTATTTGTACTTGTCAGTTTCAAAGAATGTTGACAGTTTGCTTCTAGTGAGATAAGAAGGCTAGATGTAGATACCAGTATATTACATTAGTAGAATACTTCAAAGTGTAGAGAGATCATCCATGTCACTTGAGAAGCTAATTCTAGTTTTGGTATACTCTGCAAGAAAGTTGCAAGCCTATTTCCACAGTCATAGGATAGTTGTCTATATTGATCACCTAGTCAAGAACATCCTCAGCAAGCATAAATTATCCAGTACAATGACAAAGTGGGCTCTTGAGTTAGGACAATATGAAATCCAACTTCAATCGTGAACTACAATAAGGCCTAAGCTTTAGCAGAATTTATCGTAGAGATGACGAGCGAAGATGCACAAAAAGTGAATGTGTAGCAGAATCTTGGAATCAATAAATAAAAATACAAGTGGGAAGATGTCACATGGAATCTATTAGTGGATGGAGCATCCAACAAGGAATCTTGCGGTGCAGGAATGTTATTGGTCAACCCAGAAGGAGAGGAGAACAGATATTCACTTCGTTTCGACTTTCCACTCACCAACAACGAAGCGGAATATGAAGCTTTAATATGTGTTTTAGATCCTACAATCAAAATGAATGTCAAAATAATTAAGGTTTTTAGTGATTTGCAGATAGTGGTTCAGTAAGTGATGGGAGACTACGAGGTTCGGGAAGAGCAGCTAATAAAGTATTTGGGAAAAGTTCGTCAGCTCATGACCCAACATGAATATATCGATGTTCAACATGTATCAAGGGGTGAGAAAACAAAAACAGGTGCCTTAGAAAGCTAGCAATAGCTGGATTTGAGTTATTGCTTAGCCACAAGATGTTAAGGTAGAAGTGATCCTAGTCAGAAGTACGGTAACTACAACTGTGTCAACAGTACATACTGAAAAAGTAAGCTAGATGACACCGTTGATAGAATACTTTGAGAAAGGAAAGTTTCCAGAAGACAAGTAGCAAGCCAGAAAATTAGAGTTGTGATCTCATAACTATGCCTACAAGGAGGGAATCTTGTACAGAAAAGGTTTATTGGCTCCATGGATAAAGTGTATGAGACCATCGCAAGCAAGGAAAATCCTAAGGGAAGTGCACGAAGGATTGTGTGGAATGCATTAAGGCTCTAGAATGATCGAAAAGAAGATAATTCGAGTAAGGTACTATTGGTCGAGTATGTTCAACGATGCATATGACTTCGTTCTCAAATGTAAAAGTTACCAGATCAACGCTCCGATATCACACAAACCATAGGTTGTTTCAACAGGAATATATGGAGCTTGTCCATTCGATAAGTGGGGAGTCGATCTGGTAGGACCTTTTCCAAAGGGTACTAGCAATGCATGAATCTTAATAGTCGCGATCGACTAATTTACCAAATGGGTGGAAGCCAGGCCTCCGGGAAGAGTAGCAACAGAAGTAACAAGGAAGTTCGTCTGACAGAACATAGTTTGTCGCTTTGGAGTGCCACAAGCTACTTTCACGGATAATGGCACACAATTCACTAGTGGAGTCTTCACTGAATGGTGCTCGAAGTTAGGGAGTACACAAAATTTTGCCTCTGTAGCTCATCCTCAAGCCAATGGACAAGTGGAAGTCACCAACAGGACTATAGTTCAGGGTATACAAAAAATATTGGAAGGGAAGCGAACTGGTTGGGTGGATGAAATACCCAATACCTTGTGGTCATATAGAACAACTGTTCGACAACCAATAGGAGAAACATCATATAACCTAGTCTATAGTCATGAGGCTTTAAAACCGATTAAAATTGGGAATTCCAACCTTCGATTACAGGTATACATGGAGGGTGATAATCCTGAAGTGATGAGATTATACCTAGATGAACTCAAAGAAAAGAGTCAAAGAGCAACAATTATAGAGGTTAAGTATAAGGAGAAGATGACTAGATCATACAATCAGAAGGTTAAGAAGTCACAATTCCAAATTGGTGACTTCGTGCTGCGAAAGAATGAAGTGAGCCTAGCGGAAGAATAAGGAAAGCTAAGCCCCAAGTGGGAAGGCCCGCACAAGATAGAAAAAGTGCATCATTCCAACTTCTACGAGCTAGAGAAAGCAGTAGCGTCCCCAACATATGGCACGTGATCAACCTTAGAAAGTTTTTTGTTTAACATCTTAGAGAAGGGTAAGAAAAACCCAAATTTATAGAAGCCGTGAGATGATTATTGGTATTGTTCGCATCCTTGTTTTCTTTTCAAAGCAATATTATCATAGTAGTACATGATTAATATAAAAGTTCATCTTTAGGGAACAACATACTTTTCGTCTCCTTTGAAAAATAGTCAACTAAGGCACATTGCAAACAATTAAGTTTGGCAAAACGTGAAGCAACAACTTACAATTTTTTGACTTTGTAAGCTATAGATCTTACGAAGTTGCAATCTTACTATTGTAGGCTATATATCTTGCACAAAGGCAGATATGACTACAAAAACTGAACCAAGCAAGCAATAGACCTTGCAGTTCGCACGATTCAAAATCATGAACCTCCAATCCATAAATCTTGGAACTTTGCAAATTCAACTAAGCAAGCTATAGATCTTTCAAAAAGGCAGATATGCCTAAAAAAACAACAAAAAAAAAGCAAGCAATAGATCTCACATGTTTGCAAAGTAAATATCCCTAATTTTGCAAGCTATATATCATGTAAAATATGCAAACATGCCACCAATATTAACAGGGAAATTATACAACTTCACAAATAAATCACAAAAGTGATAAATGCATCCGCGACTGAACAGTTCGAAATGAAAAAGAATAACACTTTGTGTTCGGAAAAAGCAAATATACTGAATTTCAAAATATGAAGAAACATGAAGTATTGCTCTGAACGTTTCAAAAAATAAACTTTCAATACCTAGATGCTCGTGATGATTTAGAGGACAAAGAACCACTATGGCGACGAGGTGGCTGAACTTTGTGATGAGACTGGTTAGCTTCGTGAAGGGATCGTTCAGCCTCATGCTCATCTTCTAACATTTTGGCATAACTCAATTTCATGTATAAGTAGGCAAGATGCCATGTAAAACCTCTTTGTTCCATATGATCAAGATGCTTGGCATAGTATGACTTAAAATCAGTTATAGGGACAAATTCCTCAAGATCAAGATGCACACTCATAAAATCAACAATATCTTGATAATCCTTAATCGTAGCTGTCAAAATTTTCACTTCATCTTCCAATTGGCAAATGTGACACCTAACAGCTTCAGACAAATTAATCCTCTGCCCACCGGTACTCATTGTTAGGTCCCCGCGACCAATAGATTGATGAGATGGGGAACAAAGACCTTCAAGTCTGTCCTTGTATTCAACACAAGCTTGTTCAAGCAGATTCACACATGATTCGAGACGATTACACTTAGTACGAAGCTCTTTATTCTCACTGCAGAGCTGAGTGTTTATAGCAAATTGTTCGTCAAATTTACTTTGCCACCAGGCTGCAGAAGAGAAGAGATGATCACACTCATTATGATTTTTCTTCACTGCTTTAGTAGATCATCGATGCAAGAACACTTTTTATCAATGATCAGAGTCTTTTGATGAGCCTCGCTAGCCTTGCTGGAAGCAAAAATTTTAGCAACCTCTTACCGACGAAGCATTTTGACCATGATCTGCTGTTGGTGCTGAATAAGTTTATTATGTTCAGCACAAAACTCTTTCAATCCGCGGACAGAATCACAAGTATGATTTAAAGTCCTCGTTCATCCAACTTCAAGATCATGGGTGCCAAGTAACATATACTTCAAGCGAATACCCAAACACACTGCCCACTCATAAATATGGGGAAGAGTATGGAGCGAACACATATACACACCAGTAGATTCAAGACCAACCAAGCTGCAAACTATATCCTTGTTCACTGATTTAATATTGTAGCCCTCGGGTACGAACTTTCTACAAGGGCAAGATGCAGGAGGAGTTGGAGACGATGAGGAAGAAGAAAATCATCATCCAAGTCATATTGAGATGGACTTTAGATTGGATAAGAGGTTAGTATAAATAAGCTCTAAATATTCCTTGGACAAGGACTGACTAGCTTCTCTCAGCTCAATAGTACAGAATGGAGGAGAATACATATGCCCAGGACGATCAGAAAAACGAACATTAGACCCCAAATAGTTGAGATGTTTCAAAAACTTATGATCAACCAAAATGTCAAAACCTTGGATATAAATAAATTCGATGAGAACGTGCAAAATTATAAGTGTGATCTAAAAGTTAATACTCATACTTATACAAATAGTACAAACATACATAAAAATATTCTCATCAATTACAGACAAAAATTAATAGTTCTAAGATCCACTAACATTACAAGGAGAAATAGGTGAAGTCTGGACAAGGGCGGTAGAATCCCCCCTAATCTCATCTTGAGCAGGGGGCTCAATGTTGACGTTAGCTTCAGAATTTGTGTGAACTTAAACATTCATGCTCGCACCAGAATCAACAATAGGCTCAGAAGGTTGGGAACTAAAAGGGAGATCATCAAAGTAATCAACCTTACACTTCTTCAATTCAGCCATAGAGGGAAGACGAGACAGACTGGCGAGGTGAGATAGCAGCGCATAAGGGTGACCACCATCAGAAATGCTACGGAGGAACCCTTCGTTATGATTAGCCTTTTGTTGCTTAGCACCTTCTCCATCTTAGCCAGTTTAGACATATTATGGACCTTCACGGTGGGGTTCAAACTCCGCAGGTCAACCATAGCCTCAACATACCCAACCTTGTGGATATTTCTTCAAATAAATTATAAAAATACTTCATCTTCACCAGCTGGTCAACGAGGACCTGAGGGCACAAAGGCAAAGTAGGACCGTTAGCTTGCATCTCCTCCACCTTGAACCGCAACCTATCAGCTTCCTTCTCAGCAGGAAGAACACGAGCCTCAACTGAATGTGCAAGTTTTTAGCTGCTTCAACAGAGGCATTCAAAGTAGTGCACTTTGCCTCAGCCGTCTGCCATTTCTTCAGCAACAAACCATCTCCTTTAGCGAACTCGACAACTCACTTGCTGACGAGCTGCAAACTCTCACCAACCTAATTTTCAAAAATATGCAAGAAAGTATGGGGTTTAGATATTACAATAAAGAAGTACAAAATTAAAGCACACACAAAACCTTAAATAATTTTTAAAAATAATAATAATTAAAATAAATAAATATTAAAACATACCACAGCTATTGTCTCATGAAGAGACAGTTTGGATAGGGTAGCAGGAATTGTTCCTTCCACCATCAAGTCATGATTTCGCAGTGGGGGCTTAGAGTGAGAATGGCTAATGTGCCTTTTCTTTGAGGACGCTCTGAAGTCTGAGAGGATGCACTCGTTGCTTTCTTGTGCTTTCTTCTCCAAGAATTATTATGAGTATCGTGTGAGACGATCTCCTTAACCTCTTTAGTGGTAGCTTCAGAAGTTTGCAGCTGGGAGCCTGTTTTCGTAGCCTTTTCTGTAGAGACAATAGTTGAAGTGTTTCCAGCATTTTGAACAGCCATATCTTCGGGTTGTTCATCGTCATCATCAGAGAAAAAAATCTTTCTCAACAGGAAACTTGGATAAATCCATATCTGCAATTTAACCAAGAGATTCACACGAGCACAAGGAAACAACAAAACAAAGCGAACAATAGGAGACAAATAAATCGGACAAAAAAAACTAAAATAGTGACAAGCAAACACCTTCGCTCACAGTATTAGCATTGCGAAGAAACATCAAATGTTCGCCGAGTTTCAAAACAATCTCAGACTCAGTATTAAGGTGAGCCCCAGCCTTAGGAAGTTATGATTTAGGAACATTGAAGTTCCGAACTGGAAAAGATTGATGGTTTTCATCACTAGGTTTTAGAAAGAAAAATGTTTTACGCCATACCTCACAATTATTAGGGAATCCACCAACGAACTCAAATGATGGAATGGCTGGGTAAAGGGTAAATTCATCAGATGAGTTCTTCACCTTGTGAAGCTGGTAAAGGTTAGAAAATAAGTCGATGAAAAAAGGAACTTGAGCCACTTCGCACACATGAGACAGAAAATATTGAAATAGCTTTAGGATGAAACTTAGATAATGT
>JAUOBV010469802.1:0-10191 GCA_032360425.1 Rubia occidens | reverse complement strand
CATGAAGCAATATTGTGAATGGTATGTGCTCCAAAGCACTTCTTGTTGGAAATTATCATTTTGTTGTGCTACAAAAATTAGATCCATCGTCTTACAACACAATCGTCTGAGGTATATTTTAAGTAACGAGTTCATAATTATTTTGCAACAAATCAACCAACGGCTACTTATCAAATTCTATTAGTTTGGGGGAATTCAGTTTATGTCCCAAATTCCATTTTTCCAATACTCATGCTAAAACTTATGCTAATACGATTGATTTTAATGTGTATAAGTACATACAACTCAAGCTAATACTAAAAAATTTACGGACTACTCCAAGATATTGTGAACATAGTTCAAAATATATAGAATATTTTTGCACATAAATGGCAACACACGTGCACGTCTTTTAAATGATTAATATAGCATCACAATAAATGAATAGAATTTTAAAATAAAACATGCAAATCATGCTATATATTTATTTGGTTAACATAAATGTATAAGTTAAAAAATTACTATAATGTGATTCATTTTCGCACAAGAATATCAACATTCAAGTAAAATTTTGCATGCTTCAAAGCCTATTCAACTTTGATATTGATAAAATTTATTTCTTGTGAGGCTTTATTCATGCATGCCATATAGATCTACATAAATTTTTAATAATGTATACTGATATTTAAACGATTATATTAATCTTTTTACTATTCTTTATAAAATAAGTATACCTTCTAAGAATCTTTTGGTCTATGTGATTAAGAAACAACTAAACGCGACCCTCGCACAATTGTATTACTTTAGGTTATTATTTTCTAAAATGGGAAAATGAATTAAAAAAAAAGCTTCTAATAAGCATGTGTGTGTGTCTTTCTTTGGAACAAAACCACGCAAATGTAACATGAAACATCAATCTTTCTACAAAAATTGGCTTTAATGCGCCTCCTTTTACCGGATATATGCAACAGTTCATCTTAATTTCAGGATTTTACAAGCGATACAAACCCATGAAGCAATATTGTAAATGGTACGTGCTCCAAAGCACTTCTTGTTGCAAATTATCATTTTGTTGTGCTACAAAAATTAGATCCATCGTCTTACAACACAATCTTCTGAGGTATATTTTAAGTAACGAGTTCATAATTATTTTGCAACAAATCAACCAATGGCTACTTATCCAATTCTATTAGTTTGGGGGAATTCAGTTTGTCCCAAATTCCATTTTTCCAAAACTCATGCTAAAACTTATGCTAATACGATTGATTTTAATGTGTATAAGTACATACAACTCATGCTAATACTAAAAATTCAAGGACTACTCTAAGATATTGTGAACATAGTTCAAAATATATAGAGGTATTTTTGCACATAAATGGCTACACGCGTGCACGTCTTTTGAATGATTAATATAGCATCACAATGAATGAATATACTTTTAAAATAAAACATGCACAGCATGCTATATATTTATTTGGTTGCCATAAATGTATAAGTTAAATAATTACTATAATGGGATTCATTTTTCGCACAAGAATATCAACATTCAAGTAAAATTCTGCATGCTTCAAAGCCTATTCAACTTCGATATTGATAATTTATTTCTTGTGAAGTTTTATTCATCCATGCCATATAGATCTACTTAAGTTTTTAATAATGTATCCTGATATTTAAACGATTAGTTTAATCTTTTTACTATTCTTTATAAAATAAGTATAACTTCTAAGAATCTTTTGGTCTATGTGATTAAGAAATAACTAAACGCGACTCTCGCACAATTGTATTACTTTATTTAATTATTTTTTAAAATGGGAAAATGAATTAAAAAAGCTTCTAATAAGCCTGTGTGAGTCTTTCTTAGGAACAAAACCACGCACATATGACATGAAACACCAATATTTCGACACATATTGGCTTTAATGCCCCTTCTTTTACAGGATATATGCAACAGTTCATCTTAATTTCAGGATTTTACATGCTATACAAACCCATGAAGCAATATTGTGAATGGTATGTGCTCCAAAGCACTTCTTGTTGGAAATTATCATTTTGTTGTGCTACAAAAAATTAGATCCATCGTCATACAACACAATCTTCTGAGGTATATTTTAAGTAACGAGTTCGTAATTATTTTGCAACAAATCAACCAATGGCTACTTATCAAATTCTATTAGTTTGGGGTAATTCAGTTTATGTCCCAAATTCCATTTTTCCAGAACTCATGCTAACACTTATGCTAATACGATTGATTTTAATGTGTATAAGTACATACAACTCATGCTAATACTAAAAAATTTACGGACTACTCCAAGATATTGTGGCAACACACGTGCACGTCTTTTCAATGATTAATATAGCATCACAATGAATGAATAGACTTTTAAAATAAAACATGCACAGCATGATATATATTTATTTGGTTACCATAAATGTATAAGTTAAAAAATTACTATAATGGGATTCATTTTCCGCACAAGAATATCAACATTCAAGTAAAATTTTGCATTCTTCAAAGCCTATTCAACTTCGATATTTTTAAAATTTATTTCTTGTGAGGGTTTATTCATGTATGCCATATAGATTACTTAAGTTTTTAATAATGTATCATGATATTTAAACGATTAGATTAATCTTTTTACTATTCTTATAAAATAAGTATACCTTCTAATAATCATTTGGTCTATGTGATCAAGAAATAACTTAACACGGCCCTCGCACAATTGTATTAGTTTAGGTAATTATTTTCTAAAATGGGAAAATGAATTAAAAAAGCTTCTAATAAGCCTGTGTGTGTCTTTCTTTGGAACGAAACCATGCACATGTGACATGAAACACCAATCTTTCTAAAAAAATTGGCTTTAATGTCCCTCCTTTTACAGGATATATGCAACAGTTCATCTTAATTTCAGGATTTTACATGCCATACAAACCCTTGAAGCAATATTGTGAATGGTACGTGCTTCAAAGCACTTCTTGTTTCAAATTATCATTTTGTTGTGCTACAAAAATTAGATCCATCGTCTTACAACACAATCTTCTGAGTTATATTTTAAGTAACGAGTTCGTAATAATTTTGCAACGAATCAACCAACGGCTACTTATCAAATTCTATTAGTTTGGGGGAATTCAGTTTATGTCCCAAATTCCATTTTTCCAAAACTCATGCTAACACTTATGCTAATACGACTGATTTTAATGTGTATAAGTCATACAACTCATGCTAACACTAAAAAATTTACGGACTACTCCAAGATATTGTGAACAGAGTTCAAAATATATAGAAGTATTTTTGCACATAAATGGCAACACAGGTGCACATCTTTTGAATGATTAATATAGCATCACAATGAATGAATGGACTTTTAAAATAAAACATGCAAAGCATGCTATATATTTATTTGGTTACCACAAATGTATAAGTTAAAAAATTACTATAATGGGATTCATTTTTCGCACAAGAATATCAACATTCAAGTAAAAAAAATTTCATGCTTCAAAGCCTATTCAACTTCGATATTGATAAAATTTATTTCTTGTGAGGCTTTATTCATGCATGCCATAGAGATCTACTTAAGTTTTTAATAATGTATACTTCTATTTAAACGATTAGATTAATCTTTTTACTATTCTTCATAAAATAAGTATACCTTCTAAGAATCTTTTGGTCTATGTGATTAAGAAATAACTAAATGCGACCCTCGCACAATTATACTACTTTAGGCAATTATTTTATAAAACGGGAAAATGAATTAAAAAAGCTTCGGACTACTCCAAGATATTGTGAACATAGTTCAAAATATAGAGAAGTATTTTTGCACATAAATGGCAACACACGTGCACGTCTTTTGAATGATTAATATAGCACCACAATGAATGAATAGACTTTTAAAATAAAACATGCATAGCATGTTATATATTTATTTGGTTACCATAAATGTATAAGTTAAAAAATTACTATAATGGGATTCATTTTTCGCACAAGAATATCAACATTCAAGTAAAATTTTGCATGCTTCAAAGCCTATTCGACTTCGATATTGATAAAATTTATTTCTTGTGTGGCTTTATTCATGCATGCCATATAGATCTACTTAAGTTTTTAATAATGTATATTGATATTTAAACGATTAGATTAATCTTTTAACTATTCTTTATAAAATAAGTATACCTTCTAAGAATCTTTTGGTCTATGTGCTTAAGAAATAACTAAACGCGACCCTCGCACAATTGTATTACTTTAGGTAATTAATTTCTGATAAATTTTAAAAGCTTCTAATAAGCCTGCGTCTTCTTAAATTTGAACTTTACCACGCACAAGTAACATGAACCAACAATGTTTCTATATTAATTAGCTTTAATGCGTCTCCTTCAACCAGATAGTGGCAAAAATTCATCTTAATTTATAGGGTTTTACATGCTCTACAAATCCATGAAGCAATATCAAGAATGATACTTTCTCCAAAGCACTTTTGGGTAACAAAAACTTGAAACTTGTTGCAAATTATTATTTTGGTGTGCTACCAATGTTTAACCGATTGTCTTACAACACAATGTTCCAAAGTACTCTTTAAGAATTAGGTTCATAATATTTTGCAACAAAGAAACCTACTACTACTTAACAAATTTATTAGTTTAGGGGGAATTCACTTTATGTACCAAATTCTATTTGTCCCAGGCCTGTGTTAATGGATTTCCACTTCTTATCTCTACAACCACTATTACGTTCCCATTCAGCAAGTGTGTGTTTCTTTCTACCACATGAACCAGAATTTCATTGAACTAGGTGAAAAGATTAAAAATATACCCCTTCAGCACCATAGCAAACAACTGCCACTAGGCTAGGTTTTAATCAGTATCTTTTTCTAATTTTGCCTAATTTCAAGCCTTAGGTAGATCAATCTCCATTCATCAGAGGCAATTAATAGCTACAAATTCCTACTCTTGAACTAAAAGAAATTGTGCCAGATTGCTTCCATACAATTTAGTCTGCCCCTAGAGCCATCTCTCGTATTCTTCATATCATTCCCTTTTTAATACATAATAATCAAATGAAGATGACAAGATCGACACGTATAAATGCTACTTGTTTCAAGACGATTGTTTTAACTTTCTATAAGTGTATCAAACTCATGTCGAAACCTCTTTTTATTGAAGGACTACTCAAAAATTGTTTGAAAATAGTTCAAAAAATACAAGAGTGTTTTTGCACATTAATGGCAACACACGTGCACGTCTTTTGAATGATCATTATAGCATCAGTATCAATGAATAGACTTAGAAAATGATACATGCACTGTTTGCTATATGTTTATTTTTCTACCATAAATATATAAGTTTAAAATTTCTTATAATGGGATACATTTTTTCACAGGAATGTCAACATTCCCGTACAATTTTTGCACGCTTCAAAACCTATTCAACTTCGAAATTTTAAAAAATTATTTCTTGTAAAGCTATATTCATGCATGGCATGTAGATCTACTTTTTTTTTTAATATTGCAACCCGATATTTAAACGTTGAGATTAATCTTTTTACTATTAATTTGAAAATATGTATATGTTCTAATAATTTATTTTGGTCTAGGTGATTAATAAATAACTTAACAAGCCCCTCACACAATAGTATTAAATTATATAATTATTTTCTGAAATGGGAAAATGGATTAAAAAAGCTCCCAATAAGCCTTGTAATGTCTAAGTTTAGAACAAAACTACACACATGTCACATGAACGAAGAATCTTTCTATACCAATTGGTTTTAATGAACCTCCTTTTATAGGATAAAGGAAACACTTCATCTTAATTTCAAGAGTTTTACATGTTCTACAAATCAATGAAGCAATATTGTGAATGGTACGTGCTCCTAAGTACTTCGGGTGAACAAGAATTTGACACCCGTCTCAAATTATCATTTTGTTGTGATACAAATTTTAGATCCATCATCCTACAACGCAGTGTTTTGAGGTATGTTTTAAGTAAAGGCTTCATAAATCTTTCGCAACAAATACACCGACTACTATCTATCAAACTTTATTACTTTAGGGGAATTCACGTTATGCCCCAAATTCCATTTTTCCAAAAATCATGCTAAAACTCACGCTAAAACGATTGATTTTTAATTTGTATAAGTATATAAAACTCATGCTAATACCCCTTTTTTAAAATTTTAAGGACTACTCAGAGAAAGTGTAAACATAGTTCAAAAAATATAGAAGTATTTTTGCACATAAATGGCAACACACATGCACGTCTTTTGATTGATTAATATAGCATTATAATGATAGAATAGACTTTTAAAATGATACATGCACAATATGCTATTTTTAATTTTTTTTACTATAAACATATTTGTTCAAAAAGTATTACAATGTGATTCATTTTTTGCACGGGAATATCAACATTCAAGTACGATTTTTGCACGTTTTAAAGCCTATTTGACTTCAAAATTGTTCAAATTTATTACTTGCGAAACTTTACTTATGCATGCCATATAGATCTACTTTTTTCTTGAATATTGAATACCGGTATCTAAACGATTAGATTAATCATTTTACTTTTTATTTTTAAAATCTGTATAGCTTCTAATCATTTCTTTTGGTTTGGGTGATTAGAAAATAACTTAACACTCCTCGCACAATAGTATAACTTTATGTATTTGTAAAGCTCCTAATAAGCCTGTGTGTTTTTAACTTTGGACTATACCACGCACAAATAACGTGAACCAACAATCTTTCCATATCAATTGGCTTTAATGCTCCCCCTTTTACAGGATAGGGGTAACACTTCATCTTAATTTTAAGGGTTTGACACACTCTACAAACCCATGAAGAAATATCATGAATGATACTTGTTCCAAACCAGGATAGAGACAACACTTCATCTTAATTTCAAGGGTTTTAGATGCTCTACAAACCCATGAAGCAATATCGTGAATGGTACTTGCTCCAAAACACTTTCGGTGAACAAGAATTTGACACTTGTTACAAATTATCATTTTGTTGTGCTACCAGTGTTTAACCTATGGTCTTACAACACAGTGTTCTGAGGTATATTTTAAGTAAGTGGTTCATAAATCTTTTGCAACAAACCAACCAAATGCTGCTTATCAAATTTTATTACTTTAGGGAATTTGCGTTATGTCCCAAAATCCATTTTCCCAAGGCCAGTGTTGTATCTTTCACTTTGACACTGGATATCAACTTCTCAGCTCTGTAACCAATATCACGCTCCCATTCGGGAAGCATGTGTTTCTTTCTGCCACATGAACCACAATTGCATTGAACTAGGTAAAAAGATGAAAAATATACCCCTTCAACACCATAGCAAATAATTGTCATTTGGCTTGGTAGGACAAGTGGTACTCTTTTTTCCCCCAGACCTAGGTTTCAATTATTATTTATTTGTAGTGGACAATCCATTGTTAGACTTAGTTATACAGCTAGGACTAAGGTACCGAAGGTTCTTTTTCTCCATGTTCCTGACGAGCCATGACAAAAAATTTGGGCACTCAACACGCACCCAATGTTTACAACCATTGCATTGTACATATTTACATCCATCTAAGTCATGCACAAGTAGCTGGCATACATCAAAGTTTTGTTTCATTTACAAAGAATAAAATTTCATCTCACAAGGCTCACATCAAAACTCAGACTCTTTTTTGTAAAATTCATCACCTTCATTTTTTTGAATAAAATATTTTCAAGACCGACAACATCTGAAACATCTGAAACATCAGAAACAGCGTCATCTTGTTTTGAAACAGTAACTTTTTCTAATTTCCCTTGATTTCAAACCTTAGGCGGCTCGAGCTCCGTGCATCCAAGGAAATTAATAGCCACCAAAGCCTACTCTTGAACTATAAGAAATTGTGCCGGCTTTCTTCCATACAATTTAGTATGCCCATAGAGCCATCCCACGTATAATTGCTAGGTCGTTCAGGATAATTGATTTAAATTTCTAAAAGCATATCAAACTCATGCTAATACCCCTATTATTGTTTATTTAAGGACTTCTCAAAGATATTGTGAACATATTTCAAAAAATATAGGAGTGTTTTTGCACATTAATGGCAACTCACGTGCACATCTTTTGATTGATCAATATAGCGTCAATATGAATGAATAGACTTTGAAAATGATACATGCACTATATGATATATGTTCATTTGTTTACCATGAATATATAAGTTAAAATTTTACTATAACAGGATTCTTTTTTTGCACAGTCAATTGAACAAAAAATATGAATTTTGCATGCTTTGATGTCAACTCAACTTTGAAATTGGTTCAAATTTATTTTTTTAAAGATTTATTCTTGTGAGTCATGTAGATCTACTTTTCCTTTTGTTGTTAAATGTTGCTAACAGATATTTAAAAGAATTGATTGATTATTACACTTTTCTAAAAAGATGTGTATATCTTGTTATAATTGCTTTCTGTCATAGTTATTAAGAAAGAATTTAACATGCCACTCAAAAAATAATATTACTTTAGGTAATTATTTTCTTAACTTGAGAGTAAAATGAAAATACTCCTAATTATCATATGATTGTCCAAATTTTGGACCAAACCACGCACAAGTAATATGAATCCGTAATCCTTCTATCTCAGTAGTCTTTCGTGCGCCCCCTTTTACGTGAAAGGGGCAACACTTCCACTTAATTCAAGGGTTTTACATCCTCTACAAACCCATGAAGAGAAATCGTGAATGTCTCTTGCTCTATATGACTCTTGGTGAAAAACAATTTGCTAATTATCATTTTGTTGCCCTGTCAAAGTTTAACCCATCGTCTTACAAGACATCATTTTGAGGTATATTTTCAGTTATAGATTCATAATTCCTTTGCAACAAAAAACCAAATGCTGCTTATCAAATTTTATTAGTTCAGGGGACTTCGGGTTATGACTTTAATTCCATTTCTCCAAAGCCCGCATTGTATCCTTCACTTTGACATTGGATTTCAATTTTTAATATCTACAACCATTATGACATTACCATTCAGCAAGAGTGTGTTTCTTTCTGGCATATAAACCACAATTGCATTGAACTAGAAAACAATTTTCTAGTTCAATTTTCAGGGGGGTAGGTAAGATAGGTGGTGTACTTTTTAAGCTAGACCTATGTTTCGATTCTAACTTCTCCGCAGTGGACAATAAACGATTAGACTTAGTCATACAATTGGGACAAAGGTAATGACGGTTATTTTTCCCAATATCCTAACTGAGCATGGACTTTAATTTTAAAACTATTGCATCATACATATTTACCACTATGCAAGTCCTGCAAAAGTTGCTAGCTTATGTCATACTCTAGTTTACTTAACTGTGAAAACAATTTCTTCTCATTAGGCTCACATTAAAATCGATACTTCATTTCAGAAAATTTCATCATCTTCATTGTTCTGGTTGAAAAATTTTCATTACATCTATCACACTTTCATGCATATAGAAAAACACAACCACTATCATCTGGGTCTAATCCTGTAGCTTCTTCTAATCTTCCCTAATTTAGAGCCATAGGTGCCTCGAGCTCCCGGCATCCGAGGCCATTAATGGCTACAAAGGCCTTCTCTTTCACTATAAGAAATAGAGCTCGCTTGTTTCCATACAATTTAGTCTACTCCTTGAGCCTTTCCTCGTATTCTTGATACAGTTGTATCATCTCCTTTTTAATCCATGCATAATGAAACGAATATAAAAAGATCCACATGTAATTACTAATTTTTTAGGGATGATTATATCAAAAATGAAATACCACTACAAGAATAATGACCTATTGATCCGCATCTTTTAACAAGATATTTTTTACCTCAGTTAAAAAATAACCTGTAGATAATACACTTTTTACTTTGGTTACTATATTAACTGAAGTAAAAGGTGTAAAAATGAAGTAAATAATCTAACCGAATAGCGTGCGATGTGGCATATAATGTTTAGTTAGGACAACTGACTTCACTTTATATGTCATTTTTATCGACATGTAATGTGATGGATGAGCGGCATCGCAGGTATGTTACACTTTAAAGTTTTAGAGGTTAAAGTTGTTTTAAAATGATTGACTTTAGTCTATTAAAGTATTTGTTCAATGGTTTTAAAAACAATTGTAGAAAATGATGTGGAATGTAAAAGGACAGTTTGGAACTATAGTAGCAATCATGGTGCTACAACCACCGTAGAAATCCTTCATTGTTTCATACACATCTGGTGCCCC